>JAYKAV010000622.1:1700690-1824533 GCA_035582835.1 Phoebastria nigripes
CTCAAAGATGGCCGCTGCCCGCTGCAGCCGGGCGGTGCGGCGCCGTTAGTGCGGGCGTGACGGCTTGCCCGCGGCGCCATGGACAGCTTCCTAGAGGAGGAGGCGGCGGCGGCGGCGGCGGCGAAGAGCCCTGCCGCGCAGGCGGGGAGTGCCCTGCTGCCGGCCCTGCACCTGCCCTTCCTGCCGCCGCACCTCTACCAACCGGGTAAGGGCGAAGCAGCTCGGCGGCGGGCGCAGCCCCGACGGCTCCCGCTCGTCCCCGCCCTCCCGCCGCGGCTCCCCGTGCTCCGCCGTCCCCCTTTTCCCCCTCCGGCCCTGAGGGAGGATCGCCGCCCTCTGCCCCCGCTGTGCCCGGCGCCGGTGAGGCCGGCCTGCCCCCTCCCTTCGCGTTTCGCCCTCGCTTTTCCGCCGAGGAGGCGGTTGGGGTTCCCGGTGTCCTCAGTGCTGCTGCCGGTCCCCCTTCGCTGCGGCGTGCGGGCGGCCCGCCTGCCTGGCAGCCTGCGAGGCACTTGAAGGCGGCGTGTACGCTACTCGTAAAAAAGGGCTGATGAGGTGACTGATAACAAAAGCACTGTGCATGCAGGTGACCGCAAAACCTCTGGAGAAGTTTTTGTTTCGAAATAGCTTTGTAGTGGAACACTTCACATCAACTCTGTCCATATTGGATGACTTCTGACTTGCTTAGTAGGACTTACCTACAGTAGCCAGGTCCTTGGTATATTTAATCTTGTGGTGTTCACTGTGGGGTTTATTTTCTTAGTACTTGGAACCTTCGAGGTTAGAAATAGGTGTGAAGACTATAGGTAGGTTGGTTAGAAGTAATTTTGTAGAATGAACTGTAATAAAACTGCTTCAAGCCAGTGTTTGAGTTACTCCTTTGCCTACAGGGTCCGGGTAGGAGGTGGATTGGTGAGCTCTGCCTGTCCTTCACAGAAGGCTCTTGTGGCTTGAGCGTTGTTGTAGGGGCATGTTAGACTGTGGCATACAGCTAGTACATAGCCATGATTTTTAAACAAGTGTGGACATGAGGATTCAGTTTCGTGCTATAACAGGAATTGAACCATTGTCCATGTAAAAAGGGTAAGTGGCCTCCTTCCAGTCTTGTGCTCAAAAGAGAATAATTCCCTATGTGTGTCTTTGTTTTTAGTGGGAATTGCTTAGCCTTTGGTACTGGAATGGCCTCTCTGTGTGTATGCAAATCTTCAGCACAGTGGGGTCACAAACTTAGATGATGATTAGTAAGGGAAGAGAGCGGTCCCCAAAATATAACAAAATGTACTGTGAAGTTATCAAAGCACCATGGTCTTTTAATTCTGGTAGGGCAGTAGCATGTAATAATTGGCTCTTCACCGTTTCAAGTGTCTGCAGCTGTGTGCTGCTTGTGGAAAATGCCATTTCACATTATATTTCCAGCTTTTGCCATTGTCTTGCTTCCCTGCAGACTAGCAGGTGTGTTTAACTTCAAAACCACGTAGCTTAAGATCACTTTCTGTAGTGTCCGAGAAAGATCATATAAGAGAGATACTGAAATGGTAGGCACATCGTTATCTGAATAAGGACTGTGACAGTTGTGGGCTTGGTTGATTTTTTTGGTTTGTTTGTTTAGCATCTTCCCATGAACACAAATTAAACTTCAAGAAGAGCAAGGAAGTGTGTTTAAGTTACATTCAGGATGCCATGCTACAAAAGCAGTGGAAAAGGGCTGCAGAGTTTCTCACCTTCTATATTGAGTCACTAGAGAAAGACTTTTCTACAGAATACATGGGTCCGTCAGAGGTAAGCAAGTGTCCCTTATTAGAGTTCTTTTGCAGTTGAAAAAATACTCGCAAGAAGCATCTGTAATACTTCAGGACCAACATTTGTCTTAATTAACTAATCATAGGCTTGATTTTTTTTTTTTTATTAAAAAAAAATCAGAGGTTAAGACCTGAAAGCTAGGCAACTTTCATAAACTAAACTAGTTTCTTAAAAAAAAAAAAAAAAAGGCACTGAAGCTTGCAAAAACAAATAAGCAACTATTCAGGTGCTGATGCAGAAACTCTTGAATGGCAGGCTGCAGAAAGTACACCAGACCTCATCATTGGTAGTGCTCAAGGCAGCATGCTGTCCAATTACTCATGAAAAGTCTGCCTCTGCACAGGCATGCCTCTGCTGTGGGTTTAACCAGTCTTGCTGGAGCTTGAATTCTGCTGATATCTCGCTTTCAGGGGTGCTGAGAATCTGCAGTGCTGTCTGATGTTTTTCCTGACAGAGTGCTTAGTGCTCCCGAGAAGTTCTCTGGGCTTGCAGGCTGTTTTTGTGGAGTTTTGTTGGGGTTTTTTGTTTTGTTAGTGTAGTCTTCTAAAATGGAAAAGCAGTAAACGTGTTTGCACTGGCGTGCCATCAGTCAGAATCTATTTGAAAGTTAGTGGCTTATTTAGGTCTTTACCAGCTCCTCCAGTACTTACAAAACTCCTTGCAGGTACTGTGATAGAAGCAGGAGGAAGGGGATCGGAGTTGTTAAATACATGGAGTGCTTGAATATGGCTAGCCTGCTGGAATATTTGGTTACATTGTGTAGGCAGACCTTGAAAACAAGTGCATGTAGATGGAAAGCTACGTCAAATTTGAAATAATCTCTATTACAATAGTTCAAAGAATTATGTATACCTTGTGTCTCAGTGGAAACGTTTAAAAGGAAAACATAAGTTTTCAGTAACTTCAAAACATCCTGTTTTCAGTAACAGGAGGTGAAACCTTCTGACAAATGCAGTTTTCATAAGCTTTGCTGGAGTGCTGCATCTATAATGAGTGATTGTGAAGCACCCACTGAACAATCGTAAAAATCCTGCTAGATGAATATGTAGGTAACTATAGCAGTAGATGACACTTAGTATTCATTTTCTATTTGCGATTGAAATGTATGTTTTATTCATCTGTTACAGTAACTACAAGTTTGATAAGACTGTTCCCATTTTTTGTACTAAAGTTTTTTTTTTTTTTTTTAATCTCTTTCTCCCCATTAATAGATGATTTGGAGAATAGGAACTGAAATTCTGTGCCATCATTCCCATAGCAGCATGAAAGAGTTCAACTCTTTTATAGAACAGATGAAAACTTTAGGAGTAAAAAGGTATTTGAAGGTGAGTGTACTTAATGCAGTCTTGATGATTTTCTACACGTTTACCTGAACACTTACTTGATTATTAGTTTCTGAATCTCTTGAAGTGTATTACTGACAATAGCGTCAAAAAAGATAGTACATCTGAGTAACCAATTGCATGGTAATTTAAGGGTTATTCTATACCTAACCATATCTCATTTGGTCTATATATTTGATCAGATGCATATCGTCAGTCCTTAGAAATGCCTAGATCCTTTAATTTTTTTAACTTGAAACAGTTAAATTTTTTCATGCATGCCCCAGCAACATCTAATTACATGTTAACACCTGCCAAGTTTTGTTTCCAGTCCTTAATTTGGCCACTGTGCTCCTGACTAAACAGTTACACTTAAATTTTGCCATTGTTATCCGCTCACTTCTTGAGTAGCTAATCTGTATACAAAACAGTGGACCCCTGTGTCACCCAGCTGTAGTTTTTTTTCCCTGTGGTGGCTCATTCAAACCTATGTTGTTTTAGTTTCCTTGACTGTTTCTCACTTGTGACGATGCTTCTGTCTACCATTCTGTTGTATTTGTTCAAGGCCTTCGATGGAAGTTCTATACAAGAGTTTACTAGAGCTAACTGAAGGTTTAGACTTTTATCCAGTGCCTAATCAGCATGATAGGGTGGTAGGACATCCCTCTTTCAGGTGTTCTGCAGTTGGGTAGCCAAATGAAAAATCAGCAAATGTAACCCAAATGGATTTCCTCAGGTCATTTCTGGATCTTCTTAAATAGGTATAGCACTTGTTAATGACAAGCAGGTTTTTGAGACAACTGCTTTCTGCTGCCTTGATAAGCACCACTGAGTGTCTACCACCTGATAGGTGACTTTCTGCCCCACAGATTTCAAGAGCTTCAGCCCTTTCCCTTCCCAGGGATACATCTTTGTATATCAGATACGCTTTTGATTACTAATGTTTCTCCAGCATCTTCAGACAGAAAAAATTACTTAGGTTCTTGGCTCATCTCCCTGCCCTCATTGACACTTGTATTCTCTCATTCTTGCTTTTTTTCTTCAAAATTCCTTGTAAAGATACTGTTTGGATAAAAGGATATGTGTAAAATGCTCTTCTAATTAAAATACTGCAAACATGGTTAGTAAAGTATTTTATATGCATGTCAGTAATGAGTCTCTTCTTTCCCTGCACATCTGTGTAGAACTTTACTGTATTGCTGAGATTCTCTCTGTGATGTGAAATGCTGTGGCATGGACTGTTTGAATTGCAGGTTTGTTTAGAACATGCCTTTCATCTCCTTTGTAATGGACTAATAGATGAAGCTTACCAAAACCTGTCCCTGGCAGAAAGCTGGAGGTTTGGAGAGCAAACAGCCATTCAGGATAAAGAAATGAAACTGATTCGGGCTTACAGGGGACTGTTGGACTACTATAGCTGGTCTAAGCAGAAGACCATCCTGTTAGAGCATGGTAAGTCCTAGCGGTTTTTTATTGAGCTGTAAACTTCAACCTGCTTGCTCGTGCAGACACCATGGTTTGCAATGACAGCTTTTCCATGCGGGCTGCTCTTCTGCCTTTATCTGCATATGAAGACACCAAAGGGAAATACTAGGCTTCAAAATTTGATGGTATGGATGGTACATAATTGTATATCAGCAATGGTGGTGGTGCCAAAATGGCACACTGACCTGCATTTTTCTGAAGGGTCCTGAAATGCTATTCTGAAACTTCCCCCCCCAAATCACATTTCTTATATTCAGCCAGCATCACCTAAAATAACGATCAATTGAATGTATTTACTCATAGCAGTGGCTTAGTAGGTGTATAAGCGCTTGATGGCTGCTAGAATTTTGAGTGCCAGCAAAAGCCCCCAGAACTTGTGTTTGAATTTCAGTTTCTTTAAAAATACGTAAGTTGCTACTTGTGTGTGGCGTCTAATTCTGCATATATCTGCTGGCTGCGCGTTATCAGTTACCTTGGATCTCTACTTGTTTCTGTGAAACCTAAGTATTGAATTTGGTTTATGGACCTTGTGCTGGTAGCATCTTGTCT
This sequence comes from Phoebastria nigripes, assembly GCA_035582835.1. NCBI lineage: Eukaryota > Metazoa > Chordata > Aves > Procellariiformes > Diomedeidae > Phoebastria > Phoebastria nigripes. Next base: position 1,705,844 of record JAYKAV010000622.1, read on the forward strand.
TGGAATACTACCTGTCGTGCCCTATGAGTTGAAATTGGGTGATAATAAATTTGAATGAAGAGCAGTGAAAATTTCTTGTTGCAATACTGAGGAAACTAAGGCCTTGTTTCTTAAAAGCTCTCTGACTGGATTCCTTGCTTAGCAAAATGTGATCATCTCTTAGGTGCACCACTTCAAGATCCCTTTTAGCAGAGCTAATTTTGTGGCATTCTTTCATGTTTTGGTAGGTCAGGATGGATATGAAGACCTGTCTGTTGAACAGGAAATGCACAGTTGCTTTCGGAAGGCAGCAGTGAACTTAAGGGAAATTATTAAAATACCTGGAGTCTGGGATCTCTTTGTGAAATGCTATGTGGATGTAAGGGCATGTTTTACAGATATCTTCTTTTTATGTTTCCCTGTCTAATTTTCATGCAGATGTCTGCCTGCAGCTTTTTTATATATGTGTGGGTGACGACAAAGTATTTTAAAAGAAACACATCTGTATGTGTATCTCACTGGCTTTGGTTTAGAGCACAGTTTACTCCTGGTAGAACTGCAGAGCCTGCACAGAGTACAAAAAGGACTTTATCTGTGCATTGTCAAGAAAAAGAAATAGACAAACAGCTTGCATATTTTTTTTTTCATGGTGCTAATACAGAAATTGGAGCCCAGCTGCTTTGTTTAAATTCCTGAAAGCAAGTTCTCTTGTTTTGGCAGAGCAGTGTTTTTCTGGATACACTAAATGTTAAAGACACCAAACATGCAGTCCCTCTGTGTTTTGTTTTGTTTTTTTAAATATCTGCTTAGAATTTGTAGTTAAGAAATAAAGTTAATCTTAAAATGTCTTTGAAATTATTTACTTTTTGTAAATGCTGATAAGCTCTGACTTCTCTAGAATTTTGCTTGGTGCTGACAGCTGCCAAGTTCTCTCATTGAGTTCTCTCTTTATAGACATGACAGGCTGCTTCAATGTCTCTTTCCAGTGAGCAAGTGCTGGTAATTCTTTGACAATTAAATAAGTGTTAAAGGGATTTTCTCCTGTAGTGGCTTCTATGTGTGAATTTTTGTCTATCTGTGATAAGAGAGTAGCCAGTAAAATGAAAATACACTAGTCTTAGTCTTATCTAGTATGCTGCACTCTTAGATACAGCCTGTATCTATTTGATAGTTCTGTGGCAGCCCAAAATTAGTTGTAAGAGTTTGATTGCTAATATGTGGTAAAACTAATGACAGACTTAACTTCTCTTAGTTGTTGGAGTTCTATGGAGACCATAACGAAGCCCGCCAAGTATTAAATGAATATGCCTACAACTCAAAGTTTCCTGCTAATCCCAATGCTCATGTTTACCTCTATCAGTTCCTGAAAAGACATGGTGAATCAAAGAAATCACTCGTATCTGCACTGAAGGTATATATTATATAGTAGATACAGTCTCCAGTCATTCATGTTGAACTGTGGCCTGACAATTTGGTTCAGTTGAACTCCTGTCACATTATTTACCCTATTGTATTCTTCGTGGAAAGCAGAGGGTTAGAGGAAAGTTAGTGGGAGGGATGCTAATGGGTGGAGCTAACAGTATCCTTTACTGTCTTTGAATTCAAGTCTGTTTTGTCTTTAACTGATACATCGTATAACTTCTTTAAGTCAGTAAACAAGCTTAGAGAACATGTTTACGTAGTTCCAGAAGTCTGTATCAACAGTCTTGTACATAACATGCATTGACTACAGTTTGATCTTTACAATATTGAAGAAATTATTAGATGCTTGCTCTTTCACATATTGATCCTGTCTAGCAATTAGTTTCTCTGCTTGTTTTCAATGAGCTGTGCATTTAAGCTAAAATAGAAGTTACTTTCTGCTGGCTGTTGGCAGACAAGGCCTTGCTGTATTAAGCTTTTGTATAGTTGCTTTTAATTCCTGCTTTCTTTGCCCTTGCTCATTGATCTTGGTAGCTTCTTGCAGACACTGTTTTGCAATCTGTTTTGCCACTTGATGGCACTAACGTGCTTTTGTTAGGGCAGATGTTTTAAAACAGCTTCATAAAGTTTAGACTTTTAAACTGTAGCATATATGTATAAAATTCCATCTTCTCAGTGCTTTTTAGCAGCGGCTCTATACACTAGTCTCTTAAAGAGAATGACAAATCAAACAACTGGTCTGATAGGTCCAGAAACCATGGTCCAATGCACAGAGCAGTAGACAGGGGAGCTACAACTGTCCTAGGAAGGAAATTATGTTGCCTTCTAAAAAGGGGACTCTGGGTATGCAATTGTGCTGCCCCTTGAGAACGTTGTATTTGTCACATGCAGTGTTTTTCAGCAGCCATCAAGGTATTTCATCCATTGTGTCAGAGTAGTGTCACAGATGTGCGAAATGGACCTAGATACTCATTCTTTATATCAAGGTGCTAAGGTACCAAATTACTTAATTTTCCTAACTAAAACACCCAAAACTCTGAAGCCTGTGCTTCTCTTGATCAGGTAGAAGTCTTTGAAAGTTTTCACATTAAAATAATGTATCTGGGTTTTTTGTTTTGTTTTTATTTTTTTTTCAGATCTTGCATGATATTGTTCCTTCTCATGAACTAATGATAGATTTTAATACAATGCTTCAGAAATCAAGTAAGTCCTTAAATATCTTTGCTCTTTTCCTTTATGTTAATCTGCAGTAATATTCTGAAATTATTCTGCAGCCTTCTTCCTGCTTTTTGAAGTAATTATGTTTGTTAAGGAAAAAAAAACCAAACCAAACCCAACTTTCCAATCACAGGAACCTCTAAGTTGGATGTGTGAGCAGGCATTTACGAACTTCTGTAAACAAATGCCTTTCTCATTTTAAAGGCTGATCAAAGCAAACTGTTGTAAGGCACAGTCAGGATCTCAAAAATAACTCCTTTTTTTGAGGTACGCTACTCTGAATGCCAGGGTCTCTATTCCCTTTTTGGGGTCTCTCATTTATTTATTTATTTATTCTTTCTCTTCTGGAGGAATTGAGATGGATCTATGCCTTAGTTCATTGTTACTGAACAAAAATCTTCCTCCCCTTCAAGGGAGTTTTATCTTCAAGGTGGTAGAAAAGTCTTCCAATCTGGAGACTGTTTTTCCATGCTGATCGATTGCATTCCAAGCAATTGTGTCTTCTTGCAACCTAGTATGTTCCAGCAAGTCAGCAGATTGGTGAAATGTCCTTGAATCAAGATTGTTCTCTCTTCTGCTTTTCCTCTTTGGGAGGGGAAAAAACAACCTCCTGGCTGAAACCTCCTCTTTTCTGTTCATGCATGATGCGTTTGCTAACTTTTTGTAGCTATTGAGGACAATCTGATTTTTTAAGAAATTTATACTGATAAACATAACTTTTCCCGCATTTACCTGCTGTGATAGGTCAAGTGTTGTTGTAAGAACTCTGCTGCTACAGAACTGCTGATGTGAAATGTCTGGTTTATTCATATGCATCCCAGATTTGATTTTGGGGTTTTTTTTGGTGGCATCTCAGGATTTGAAGTGTCAGAGGCACTGTGTTCCCTTCCCATAGGAAGAACATGTTGAACAGCGGTGCCCATTGGAAGCACTGATTAGTGAGCTTTGGAAACAGCAACTATTGTAAGCAAGGCAGTGTGTGATAAGTAAGCAGTTGTATGCGTGCCTCGAGTCAGCAGCTTGTGAGCAGGATGGGAGTAGGGACAGAGTGTCTCTGGTATGAGTTGTATTCTAGAGCCAGGAGGTATTCCTTAACTTTATCTCTTGGAAGAGGCAGAAGGCAATGGGGGAAACCCTCAGTAATAGGGAAAGTAGCAGCATTTGGGGAGGCAGGATGGAGAACTGCATTTCACTTGTTGCTTACTAATGCATTTAGCCCAATCTAAGTAATTCATTAATCAGCCTGAACTTTTTCCAGAGAAAAGAAAAAAACGTCGGCTGGGGCTAGAAGTTATTTTTGCAGCCTTGGATTATGCTGGCTGGAAGGAAAATGTAAAAGCATGGAGCTGTTTGGCAAGACAGGTGAAACAAATTGTAATGTAAGTATCTCTGATACAATGTGCTAGAAACAAATGTGTCAAGTCTCCATCTTTGGGCAATTGACAAAGTGACACTGTGTAGCCTTTGTCTTCCCTGCTGGTGAATGGAATTGTCATCTGGCCTACCCTGAGTTCTGTCGCAGTGCTTGGCTGCAGTGTGCTTTCATTAGGAGGAAAGAAGAAATTATTATTGAGGGGAATTCCAAACTTCCAGTATTATCATCGCCTGAAAAAAGTTGTTGGGGTTTTCTTTTACCAGGTTACYTGCTTTTGCAGAAAGAGTTATTCAGATGTCCAGGTAGCATTTGCTGCCCATCGCTAATCTCCCTCTTTCAGGGGGGTGGGAAAAAACAAGGTGTTGGGTCTTCCGCTCTGTTACTGTGTGTGCATTATTTGAAGCTAGTTTGAGAATTGCTGGGCTGCAGAGGGGCATGACTGGTACTGTACAGACTGGTGTGTGATGTGATGGCGGTAGCTGTTACAGAGCGCAGCCAGTGTATTCTTAAAAGCTGAGCCAACATGCCTGGGGATTGATGTGTCCTTGCCAACACTGACAGACATGGCCTCTGATTTCAGAAGGAGCCATCTCAGGCAATCTGTGCCCAGAAGGCCTCTAATGTCTAGACTTTATTTTACCCAACAGGATGTTGTGTTTTTTAAGCCCTATATATTTACAGTAAATTAATCCAGTACTTAATTTGACCCCTTTTGCTGTTTTATTGCCACCTCCACCTACACAGCATCTGCTGTTAAGGTCTGGAAGCTAGTGGATTAAAGCTAGAAGTGTTGTTGCGTAGAGTTAGTAAAAATGGTATGATACACTAACTTTGCCTGCATTTTTGTATTTGAAGACACAACTTCAGAGTACCTTGAAATATACTGGGCATCTTGGTTGTTTTATGGGAATATCACTTCCCTGTTGTAGGTAGTTTCTATTTCTGAAATGCTTGGTTTGAGGTCTTTATTGCATAACAGTTGTTAGGATAAGTTAGTCTTTGAGTATGCACAGAGTAACAAACCTTTTCTAAAAACAAACCAACCCCTTCATACTACTAATTTGTTGTCAAACTTGAAGAAACTTTCTTATTACTATTGACAAACTGGCACGCAAGTCAAAGGCTTGCTTCATTTCACACCATAATCTGTGTTATTGCCAAGTCTAAATAAGACTTCTAGAGTTCACCTCCTGCCTCACTAGTGTTGCCAGGGATTAAAAAAAAAAAGGGTTTATTTCTGTGTAGATTAGTGTTTCAGTCTGCAGTGTAAGGTCAGTGTGTCTAGGCTAGCAATTTGAGACTTGTAGCAAGCTGATTATAAAATTCAGTGCCTCCTAATCATCTTTTCATTGCAATTTAAGCTTTTCTGTAACTTGTTTTACCTTTTTCCAGCTCTGAGAAGCATCTTGACTGGATCAAGCAAGAGTGGAACTCCAGAAAGGACTGGTGGCCAGCCTTCCATTTTAGCCGTTACTTGGCAAAAAGGAATTGGCAGGGAAATGAAAGCCTTGCATATGAAAAAGCTCTGGTTGCTGGAATCTTACTGGGAAAGGGTAATACTAAATTTTCCTTCCTTTTCACTACATAGAACAGAAATAATGTCTAGTTCTAGCCCTAATGAGACAGATGCTGCTGATCTACTCCCTGGAAGAAATGCAGTTTCTTTCTTCTAGGAAAGATTGTTGTCTTTGAAGCTGAACATGTGAAAAAAATGTTTAAATTGGTTTGATATTTGACAGTGAGGCGTATTTTGCATAACTTGTCTTATCCTGTTTTAGAATTCTGTTTTATCTGGCCTTGCTGAGCAGTAAAAATACTATTTATCTTGTTGTTTAATCTTCAAAGCACAATTTCAAAAATGCACAACATGCTTCTGAGTGAATGTTGTGAGGACTGTGGAGAGTTTGCTTGCTGGATGCCAGTCTAGGCAGCGTCTCAGCAAATACTGGATATCAGTGGGTCCTTAAGGACCATGGGGGTGTTGTAATGCAGGAAATAGGAGGAGGGGGGGTCTTGATGAAAACCATCAGCAGTTTGGTAAGAAGGTGAAGATTATGACCTCTTTAGTAGCATTCTTTGAAATGCTACCAAAACCAAGTGGAGTATCAGGCCAAGAAGCAGCTGCTAAATTGAGAATGAGAATATGGCATGGAGACTGTGGCTCATATACCACTTTGGACTTTTGGTTGATAGGCAACTTGTTTGCTATCAGCTTTTCTATACCTTTACCTTCTGGACTTCATAAAACAATTTCTCATGTTGAAAGTCTTTTTTTGCTTTCAGTAATATGTTATCAAATGTCTCCCAGCTTTTATTTCCAGATGGCTATTAAAATTGTTCCAGCTCTAATTTTCTTTAATGAAGTTTCTGTGCTTATTGGTGTCAATATAAGCCTCTATTTTCCTTATCCAACACAATAAGTTAATGTATGAAATCAATGCTTCTTTACACTCTTGAAATTTTACTTTCTAATCTACTTGAAAAGTAAAAACAAAAGAGAAAAAATACTTTGCAAGACACAGCATACAGTTATATACACGTAGAATGTTTTATGGGTCAAATGAGGATAGATTATTTAATGCTGCAGTTATATCTCTAATGTGCATGTCTTGGATTACTTTATTACCTTTAATTACTGAAAACTTTCTTAGATGTTTGCATGTTATTTAAACAGTGAAAGCATTTTGTATTTGCTTGTATCATGGTATAACTTACAAAGCTTTTTCTTCTTTTTTTTTTTGCTTAGATTGCAAGTACTTTAAATATGTATCACACCAAGGCTGCAAAGCTCAGGTGAAAAGGTTTCGGATACTGAAGAAATTTGTGAATAAGCACAATCCTGTCTACCTGAGAATATCTGGTCTTTCAGATTCCTCTGTACAACCTTGAGTAGAAGGCGTCCTTAAGGTTCTTGCCGTATTTTTTTCTTCTCTGTGAAACTGACTTCTGTATTGGTGCTATTCTAAAACTTCTAGGCAGACCCTACTGACTCAGTACTAGACTTTTTTATATATTTCTGTAAAAATGCTTTGGTTTGTGTTTATTTTATAATAAAATGAATATAAATCAACTGATGAGGAATTTCTTTAATATTAGTCCTATATTTCTGTGTGAAATGCAAACAGCATTGATTTCAAATACATCTTGAAAAATTTTTAGTATTATGGTGTGGAACTTCTGTATCAATAGTATTGTAGGGTTGATCCTCCTTACGTTTAGATGCATGGATGGTGATTTAAATGACTGCTGGAATGTAGTTCAAAATCTGTTCAGGACTAGCAGTGGCATTCATAATAGGTGAAGTGTCTTAACCTAGGAACAGTACACGATGTAGTGTGAAAATGCATTCTCAACCTGTAAAGGTTACATAGCTTGCTGCTTGTAACTGATCATTTCCTGAAATATATGGAAAATGGAGAGGCATGTGACATGTCTTTTGCATTGTATATTGAGAAGAATTATAGGTTGTGAAGATCTACTGCAGTTTGTTCAAATAGATGATGCACTTCAACATATCCAAAGGCAGTTTTCCCACATGTCATACTTACGGGTTGTGTGTCCAGTTCAGTGATTGTTTTCACATCATTGGTGGGAGAGAGTTGCTGTAGCTGCATGGCTACAGACGAAAGCTACTGTTGCAGTGCTTTGAAAGAGCAAAGGCACAGAACCACAGAACTACTGAAAACTTCTCTGCCTGGTGGAAGAGACTTTCTAGAATCTTCTTGCAGCCTTGCCTATGAGTTGAAATATGCACTGTTCCTGTGTTTGGAAAGCAAATGTTAATGTGTTGTCRCAAACTAGCATTCCAGTTTGCTTGAAAACAACAACAAAATGGTTTCCAAATACTATGTCTGTTTTAATGACAGGTCTGTAGAACTATGGTGGATGAACTGCTTGAACTACCTCTGGGAATGAAATAAAGCTATCTTTAATAGCATAGTAGTATATGGATAAGTACAGCTGTGCTTTTAAAAGCTGAGTGTTTATCTGGGATTTTGGTCTGGGTTAATATGGGTCTTGTGATATGTGCCTTAAGATAATGTCTTAAACATTAAGTGAGCTACTTGCCATAACTGTATGTTCTATCAAAACCAAAAAAAGAAGCAATTATCTGTCATTCCAGACCTGTGTGCTAGTTTAGTTCTGACTCCCTAAGAATGCTGCTGCCTCATTCTGTAATAGTCTAGTTTTTTGTTGGAGATCTTCAACTGAGTTTTGACTGTTTTAATTTAGATTGTGAAGCTTCAAAACAGTCTTCCCCTGCATTCCTCCTGTGATGTGTCCCACGYCCCTGTGAAGCAACCCCCCTTAGTCCAAAAGGTGATCCAAATTGTTGCTCCCAGTGACTCATCTTGATGGGTTTCATGCCTGGACAATGGGGCTAAAGCTGTCCTGGGACAGCCCTGGGGGGCAACCAGGCAGGATGTCCCTTCCCTGGAGTCCTTTGTTTGGCTTCCTGCCTGCCGTTGTGTCCCTCTGCTCCTCTGGACTTGCAAAGATGGGCCTTTGATGGGCTGGTGACTCTCCTGTGATGGGCCTGGGAGCATCCCAGCAGGGTATTATTTGGGCTTTCCCCTTCCATTGTCTCTCTGTGCTCCTTTGTGGGTGTGCAGAGGAGCTTTTATCATATAACCTAACACAGAATACTATCAAAATTAAATGCTAGAGCCCCTGCTGCTTGTTGAGAGCTCCCATATAATTTTCCTTCTGTCCCCTTAGCTGCTTGTGGGAGATGTGTATGCCTTGCAGCAGCTGAGAAACCATCTCTTTATTGAGGAAGAAATCTGAAACAAAGCAGCAGAGACTGCGGTGGAGGTAAGAAGAATGCGGTAAGGAAAATGAGAGGACAAAGAGGAGCTTGATGTCTTTGAGAAAAATCTGTTAATCCATTGTGCTCACAGCTTTCTCCTACGACCTCTGGAAGCAGGATAGCTGCCAGGGATCATGTTCTTTCYTGGTGCTAGAACTACCATGCTGCAGTCAGCAAGTAGAAGAGCAGCACAGTCCCAGCTTTCACATAACTGTCTCAAGCGTTGCTCTTTCATGTCCTGCAAGAAACTTGCTATTTCCTGACACCATAGTACTTACACCTGAGACAAACCTGCAGATCACGAGTTCTGAGTGGAATTCCCTGTGTAAGTTATTCAGTGCGTACTGTGTTTTCAAGCTTGTGTTGTACTTTGAATATGGTAACTCCTAGTAGACTGGAATATTCTGCTTTGGCTCTGAATTCTGTGGTCTAGGTTTGGTTTTCTTATGACTTGACATCTTCATCCTGTGTGCAAAACTTCTGTGAGGTGTTTTTTTCCTTCCATGAAACAAATAGCACATTTCTTCTTCACTGATCTCCTTTATGCAGATTCAGGGAATCCACATCTTCTGGTCCACAGACCCAGTGTCTGTTGTCCTTCTGTTATTCCACCTCTTGTTCTGGTATTCTTAATATTAAAACGTAACATAATGATTACACAAAATAGCAATCCACTTCAGCTCTATCCTCTGCTTTCCGTGTTGTTCCATTCATGTTTTTGATGCTCCTGCTTATGCTTTCCTGTTTCAAGAATGTCTTTGCTAAAGTTCAAGAAAAGCAAGCTAATAAAGTGTCAGTTGCTTTAAAGCATGTCAACCCTGTGTGTTTTGACCCCCTTCCTCTTCCCCACCATGTTCTCTGTATTCTGAGCAGCTGGCTCATACTGGAAACTTGGGCAGGATTTGCCTTAGCTTTCAGAGCAACGTAAGCATATTGTCAGCACTGAACAGGTGCATGTGTTACCAMTGGAGTAGTCCCTGCAGAATCAGAGGACTGATGTGCCTTGTACTGGTTTGAATTTAAAGTTCTTCAGGGCTTTCTGTAATCAGTGTTCTTATCTGCTATGGTAAATGGAAAGTTCCACTAAGTCTTGTCTTGTTGTATTTAAAGAGTGGCTGGAGGTGGTATGTTGGCTGAAGGGGGGGGAGGAGGGGGGAGGGGAAGACTGCCCGCTGCAAGGAGTCCTTGGGTAATGTGAGCAGTAGGCTCTGTGGGAGGTTATGTGTTCTCTCCTTGCCAAATGTGAGTAAAGCTATTCTAGCTTTTCTGCTCTCATCGAGCAGCAAGGAGTGTACTTGCCTCCTGGTCTGAAGTATCCAGTAACTGGGAAGTGCAGTTCTCTACACAGGTAAGTATTCTGAGTTTTTGTCTGCAAGTGGCACGTCTCTAGGAAAGGGAGAGAAGTGCTTRTGTTCTCTTAACAGGAATGGATTGAACTGGTGGATAATGTTAGTTACCCCAAAGAGCTCAGTAATGCTAAAGGAATTAAAAGCATAGGGAACTCGGAGGCTGTAGTTACAAATGAAGAGTATGTGAATAACCTCACTTACTATCCTTGCTGTTCATTGTGCTTTCAAAATAAGTCAATTGCCGGGGGACACCAAAGCATAATGCCTTAATTTCAGTGATTGTCTCCAATGTATGAGAGCAATAACTGAGATAAGCTGATACTCAAGCAGATTTAAATACTTGGATTTAAAATGCTTTATTTCATGACAGTGCTGAATCTTGTGATTGGCGTGTTTTGAGTTCATTGAAGTCTAAGCAGAGACAGTATTATTGGCAGGCTGTTGGACAATCAGGGTGCCACAATTAGTCACAGCAAAACAGGTGATGGTTAAAAACCCAGAGGTTTTTTAAAACAGTCATTTCCCAATAAAGACTCTGAGGTGACTTATAATCACAGAGTATTCTCAGCTGTCATGTTACACTGGTTATTGTATTGAGAAGCTAGGGCTGGGAGCTTTGGCTTCCCCCGAGCCACATGCAGATAGACCCTGAGAATAAATGGTGATGTGCRGGGAGAGGGGAAAGAGTTTTGGATGGGTGGAGGAGTCCGTATATATGAGATTCTCCCTTCAGCTTCCCTTTCCCCACTTTCTGCCTGTGTCCCATGGAGGGAAAGCAGTAAGTAGGAARCTGCTAGAAACAGCACAAAGGGTATCTGTGCATTGCCCATAATCTCCTAGGATCTGTGGGGAGGAGAAATAGCTAATTGCTTTTTTTTAATTACTTGGCTCCTCACTAATGTTTCAGAAGCAACAGAACAGATCACAAAGCCTTGCTCCCTAGTAAGCTTTCCTGTATGGAATGTCTAGTGAGTGGGTGCATGCTAAAGCCTCTTCCCAACAGCATCAGACTGGCTGATCACTCCTGCGGCTGCAAGGGAAAGCGTGGCTTACTCCTCTTCGCTGGATCACTTAGAGAACAGCAGCACACCAAGAGCCTAACTCGTGCCTCGTGATGCATACAGCGCAGCGGTGATGAGTGCTCTGGGTGCGTGTGGGTTTGTGCCTTGTTATGAGTAGTGATGTGTACAAGAGGAAAACATCTGGTTTTGGTGAAGTGATAAAGGAGCTTGGTTGTGCTCAAAGTGCTCTTGGTCCGCTTGTGGAAGAGCAGTGTTAGGGAAGTGTTGCTCTCAGGCAGGCTGAGTACAACATGTACAAACATGGGACACCTGCACTTCCCTAGCTGACTGGTGGGATCGCTCATGTATTCTTCACTAGCGGGAAAAGTGGGCAAAAAATCTCGTGCATCTTTAAATCAGTTTAATGTCAGCTAAGACAAAACCCACTAAAATCAATTAGCTTAAGTACAGGGTTACCACAGAATATCAGTTGACCTCAGGTTGTTCTGGTGCCTTAAATATGTCTTCTCTTTTGCTCTTTCTGAATTTCTTCTCATTTTAACCCTGAATTTATACCTGGATTTGTGGGTAACAGCCATATATCTGTAAAACTTTTTGTCCTGAAATTACTTGTACCTATGGTTAACTGCTGCCTTAATTAGGTTGTATTTTATGACCCCTATTCAGTATTTATGAAACCAGACCCCAGTTTGGTGCATTTTAAGAGTCGAGTAAAATAGTAGTTAGCAATTGAAAATCACTCATCTTGTGTTTTTGTAAATGGGGAGAGATTACCAGGTTCTGTATATAGCTATCATATGTTGTATTTCTATCTGYGCATATTTCTTGGTGAAGGATTTCTCAGCCAATTTAGACTAAGATGTAGGGATTAGATTTGAGTGCTTCTAGGGGTATGAGAAATGTCCAGAGGGGAGGGTTCAGCTACGTGACGTGTGAAATTCCAAAGAGGCAGCCCAGGGGGTTTCTGTCCAGCCAAGTAGTAAACTTCAGAGAGAAAAAGGGAGAGAGAGCGTAAGCAAACCTGAGTGAATGCTGAGCTCTGTGGCTGGCAATTAATAAAACAGAGAGGATGAAYGAACCATACCACGAAGAAGTCCAGGATGTCTATACATTTGACCTCAAGAAACCTATGCTGAAGGAAGTGAATGTTTGGCCATGCACTGGAAGGAGCAGCAGCAGCTCTGGAGTTTCCTTTTCTTGCCCACCTGTCTGTCTTTGCCTCTCCTTGTTGTGCCTGATAGGCAGTCTGCTGGGGCATCCTCAGTGTCTGGATTACGGGCCGCCTTTCCAGCCCCCTTTTCACTTGGAGTTCTGCTCTGCTTATGAAAATTTTGGCTGCTGTGACCAGGAGAGAGACAACAGCATTGCAGCAAAATACTGGGACATCATGGATTATATTGATCCCCAGGGGCATAAGCTGTGTGGAACATATMTCAAAGATATCCTGTGTCAGGTAGGGCAGAAAAATAGCATCTGTGTCCTACGCTTTGGGCTGACTTGGGGGACAGTTGTGGTTCTGATAGCCTGTTATAGCTAGCTGKGTGGCTGTGAAAAGGTGTGGGAGCAGGGGAAAAGTAGGCTTATGGAGTAATGGTACCTAATCCTCAGCACACGTTTTGCAAAGTGCTTTGTGTAAGGTGCATCACTTTGTGGTATCTGGCAATATATAACGACATTTGCTAGCAATAACGATGTATGAAAGCATTGCCCGACTCGGATTATGATGGGAATCCTGCTGCGCTGCTAATTTTTTCATTACGAAGGGGAGAGTTACAGATCAATACTTATGTTCTGCTTACAGCTACTAGGTGCTGGATTACAAATTCCACGGGATCAAATGATATGGGAATTATCAGGCAAAGTGTTTGGGTCCCTGGACCCCATGAAGGTTGTGTTTTGATTGTGTTCCTGCTGAGKATGCTCCAAATGGTGTGGTTGTTAAAGTAGAACAAAATTTAATAGGCAGTGGTTTCACACAGCTGCTGCAAGGTCCCAAGGCTTCAGTTACTGCATTTTCATCAGTGCCGTCTCCCCACTGTCCACCTGGCTCACGGAAACAGGCATTGTGCAGTGAGAAAAGACCAAAGGCACTGTTCTTCCTGAGCTCCCCTGCCTCCCTATAATTAAAGGGCAGAACTGACCTGCCTTTTCAACAACTGTTAGTCATGCAGAGTTGGACTCGCTGCGTGCCAAAACACAAAGCAGCCAAAAGCCACAGTCTTACTAAGAACGTATAAAATGCTTCTAGTTAATATTTCCTTAGCCCTAAAATATTATCTGTGCACAAAAGTGTTTCCATTCATTTTGGATGCTGGCAGGATTCTGGCATCTGCTTGGGGTGGGGGGGACACCCTTTCAGCACCAGGGCTGAAAAAAGTAGCATCAGTGTTGTTTGTCATTTTACAGTTGTTAAACCAGAAAAAGATGTGATACAGGTCCTAGCAGAACCACCAGTGTTGGTGTTACGAAGATTTTCTACGTGCTGCAGGTAGAAAAAACAGTATAAAAATGTGTCTATTGCCTCTTTGCTCATTCTGCGGGGCATAACTTAATTTTGCATTTGTTGTAAGTCTATTTTGTGGCAAAAAAACCAAACCACCCTATACATTTTATTACAGATTTTGAAAGTAATAAGCTATTACTCTTTTCATATCTTTCTAGAGTAAGATCTTTGGGGAGGAGCTTGTGACTGTGTTGTGTGTTGCTCTTCCTGTTCAAGTTGGTGACGACCGTGGAAATAAGGTTGGGTTTTCTGGCAAATATTATTTGGCTGTTGAATTAGTGGAGGAGCAAAGATCAATCAAATGGTTTTGCTTTAGTGATGTCGCTTTGCTGGATCAAATTCTTACTGATGATCTCATGTGGAAGGGATGGAAAATGATGACATCTCCATTCTACCACCTCCACAGTATCCTGATAATTTGTAGTCACTACCTGTGAAATGTTGACACGTACTTAGTGCCACATCAAATACAAAAAGACAGATGCATATATGTGATCAGGATGTAATTGTGCCAAGTGCTTATTTCTGCTGTGTATGGCAGGACTTCAGATAAACTGCTGCCGGTAACAAGTGCTTTTATTGATATTATTCATATGGAACTTGGGACACAAAGATTAGACTCAGAAGCAATGGTAGACAAAATAATATTACTAGCTTTTGTCTTTTGAACAAAACAAATTTCAAGAAAGAGGTGTAGGTGCTTATTGATAAACCTGAATTATTAGTAGCTGTTCTAACTTAGTGAAAACAGCATTATTTCACATCTTYGGGGGAGATCAGAATAGTAGCAATGCGTTGTAACAAAGCAGCTCATTGAGTCAGGTGTTCCTTCAGTGCCAAAACCAGCAGACAGTAAAAAAAACAGACAATTTTTTTTCCCTAGCCTTCCTGGTGTGGTAATGAGTGGTGTGCTGAGCCTTACACAGAAGAAGCTGGTTTTGGTGACTGCAGCAGTCTTGCTGGTCCCACAGAGCCCAAGAAGGATGCCATGGAGCGTACCTTACCTTGGCAGTGGAGTTGTGTGTTTCTTAACAGATAGAAGACGATCAGATGGGAATGTGTTCTGGATCATGGATTTCCTGCTGTCACTTTAAGCCAGATATGTTTCTCTTGAAAACTAACAGGCTAGAAGAGGCATCTAAAGCAATCTGGCTCTGCTGGTAGAGCTGCTTCAGTTTGCATCTGGCAAGATCTGGGTCTATTTTTGCTGGCTACACTCGTTCTAAGCATTTGTAGGTTGAGAGTCTGACCCTCAGCTGAGCTGTTCTAGGATTTAGCTTAAAAACTGAATATGAAACTCTGAAAACTGCCTGTAATATTCTTAAGGAGGTGTGCAAGTTGCATGGCTATAAAAATTCCCTGGATGCAAACCTTGCTACATGCACTAGAACAGCCGTTTGGCTGCTGGCTGAGGGGATGTTTCTCTATTCAGAAAACTGCTACAGGAGAGGCTTAAAAACCCGAAAAGGCCAATTAAGCGTTGTTCAAGCTGATTGAAAGCCATGATATTAGCATGGGATAGGAACTAGTGCAGGGAAAGCAACATACTTTTTAAGCCAATTTYAATCTGAGGCCTGACTTGATTGCTGAATGCACGCTCTTTTTGCAGAGAAACAATTACAAAACAGCAAAGAAGTATCAACTTGATCTTAGCAGCTTCTGCTGCTTCTGCTCTATAAAGTAGTGGGATTAATTGTATTCTTTCATGCACACTTGAGTGAAATGAAAGCAGACAACCAACAGTGACTGCAAGGCCACCTAATCCTGGGAGTTTACGTAGATCCTGAGGAACGGCCTCCATCTCGTGCGTCTTGCTGGGTCTGTGTGCTGCAGGCGTTGTTTGCCAGGCAAACGCTGTGTGGGAAGCCCAGCGGCTGGAAAAGCATGGCAGCTGCTCGGGGGCTATGCTTATTTAGGAGGATGAACTGTAGGAGACCCTTATGCTGCAGACTGCTGGCAGAACAGAGTTGATGGAGCTCAGAGGTGGTGAGAATACGCCTTGTTTCAGAGGAAGCTGGTTTTCTCTTCTCTTTCTCTTCTCAGGTTGCTGGTCTGGGGGCTGGACTCTGTTCCCACTTATTGAGAGAAATTAAAAATGTTTTCAAAGGTGTTAATAAAGTAATCACTTCAGAACAGAATTGAGAGGAGCTTTAGACTGCAAGTGACTTGTGCACAATGGAGTGGTGAGCCAGCTGCAGCCGCCTAAGGAGGGAGCTTCCCAGGACTTGAAATGCAACGCAGGTTAGGCTCTGCCTACTCTCCCCCACCTTATCAGGCTGTTGCCTCTCCTCTTCTCGTAGTCACTTGAGATCAGCACCATATTTTGTGAAAACTATGATATAACTAGAAACTCAACATATTCAGGGGTGTTCGAGTGTATACTGGTGAAAGTGGAGAGGGTGAGCAATGGTTAATGGACTCAGTAAGCATCAGGGGAGGAACATGCCAGCCAAGTGTTGTTGAATGCCTGCACCGAAGCTGCTCTCCTTCAAGGTGAGAACAGAAAGACACTTACCTGAAGCTTTGGCTTTTGGGGATGGCACTCAGGGCCTAATGGTGCCCTTCCTCRTTCTGGGAAGTCTTTAAACATGGGAAAAATGGTATGGTTCTGCCATCTAGGGCTGGGGCCAGGCTGCAAGGACAGGCCTGGGGGACTTGGCTCCCCTTCGCAGGCTGGGGACTTCTGATTTGGGAAGAGGAGAGGTTCCTTACGGATGCGATGCAGAAGCAACAGTAAACCAGCTCATTCTGTGCAGTTTGATAACCAAATGGCAGCAATGAAAAGTGAGAAACTTACTACACCATGCAAGAGCTGAAAGGGCTTTACTGCTTAGAAGTCATATCTGTTCTTGGTATGGCCAAAAGCCCTCAGGTTCTTCTGTGAGCAAAGGAAGCAGTTTGCTACGCTATGTTTGGAATGAGGGTCTGTAGCCTTCACATTAAATATCCTGGAAAGGCTGCTACTTGCACCAAAAAAAAAAGTCAGTGCTTGCATAACTGGCCCAGATTTGTTTAATGAATTTTGTTTAATGAAGCAAATTTGTTTAATGAGGCAGAAAAAATACTAATGTAGTAGCTCTTCATTCTTCAACTGTCTATGTACTTACCTTCCTACATATGTGCCCAGTAAAAACTCTGGATAGACTGTTTCAGGCTGCTGGCATGAAAACCAACAAAATAATCTTTCTGTAGAATTTTGCTCCTTCTGTTTTAACTTCTGCAATTTTGTGCTGATTAAAATAGAGGTGGGATTTTAACAGAAATATTTTATACAAGTTCTGGCCCAGAATTTTTGCAAGATGAGGAGTTTAAATTTAGGTACAAATTCAAACACAATGCCTGATTTTCAGTATTTAACCTACATTTTACACAGCTRAAAACTTAATGATATTTGAAGGGACATAATTTTAGATACATAACACTTGAAAATGTTGCCTGCAGTATTTTTTTTCCTGAAGATCACATTGTAGAGTCAATGGTAGCTACATGAATTCAGTAAGATTATATCTACTTATTTGAAACAGTTTTAAATCTCAACTACAGTCTGCTTCAGTGATACCATGCATGTAAGAACATGATTGAAGTTGTACAGCATCAGACCAAAGATTCACTTAGCCTGTACATTTAACCAATGTACATCTTTAGTACCTACAATTTCTTCTGGCAGAGTTTCACCTCCTTTTTTAACCTGGCTCCTCCTAGCTTTATCTAATGCTCCCTCATTTTTCTTCTGGGGAAAAGGGTGAACAAGTGATCCCCATGCATCTTCTCAATGTCACCTGTGATATTTACAGACCTCTGTCAGGCTGTTACCCTGCTCTGATCACCTCTCTGCAAAACTGTTCAGTCCCATCTTAATTAGCTGTTCTGTATCTTTGACTGTCCTTGTGGACTTGTTCCCCTATGTTGCTTTTGGGAAGGGGGACCAGAGCTGTGCATAGTGTTGAAGGTGCGGGTAAACCTGTACCTGGTTTGTTTTCTCTCTTTCTTTCCTAACACTTGAATAGACCTAGGTATGGGCTTAACTGGCTTAACAAAGTAAAATCTTAAATATATCTGGAAAAGGCAGTGATGCTGGCTGATGTGAAAGATGTGTCCAGATTTGGGACTGCTGGTCTGGAGAAGTCTGAAGTACGAAGGCTAACATTCTCCATAGTGCAAAGGGTTGCTGCAGTGAGGGAGTTAACAAATTCTTCTCTCAATCTGTTAAGAACAGGTTACAAAGTACCTAGTTCAAAATCTAGCAGGGGAAGCTAAGGGGGATTTCTAAAAGCAGAGGTAAGAAGAGACTGCAGAAAGAAATTGCCTGTCATGCCCTTAAAAACATCTAGTAATGGAGAATCCACAGAAGACATACTTCTATGGGGAATAATTTAGGTGCAGCTGATTGCTTCGGTAAAGGAAACAATTACTGACCTCTAAATACCCTTTAGCAATATTCTGAGTGATTTTCTACTACTCCACTTCAAAGATGACTCATTATGTTCTCTGCCTTACTAATTTTTCATTTTATTAACTGGTTTGCTTCCATGAAGGTGTCTTGGCTTCTCCTGGATGTGTGTACACAGCCACATATTTAGTTTCTTTTACTTTCTAGGAATGTTCTCCATATGCTGCACACCTCTATGATGCAGAAAACCCTCGGACACCTCTAAGAAACCTCCCAGGACTTTGTTTTGACTACTGCTCAAAGTTTCACTTCAACTGCTGCTCTGCCATCAGCCTGCTGACAAGTGATAAGCACATCCAAGAATGCTGTGAGACAAATAAGACGCGCTTTTGCAACCTCCTTCACCTACACGATGAAGACTACTGCTTCCCCAATGTGCTGAAGAACACAGCCCTCAACCGCAACCTGGGCTCGGTGGTGGAGGACCGCAAAGGCTGTCTCCAGCTCTGTCTGACCGAGGTTGCCAATGGCCTGAGGAACCCGGTGCTCATGGTGCATGCGAATGACCGTACCCACCGCATGTTCGTAGCTGAGCAGGTGGGCGTGATCTGGGTCTACCTACCTGATGGCAGCCGGCTGGAGGAGCCCTTTCTGGATATTAAAAGTATAGTGCTGGCTACGCCGTGGATAGGGGATGAGAGAGGTTTTCTGGGGATGGCTTTCCACCCCAAGTACAAGTACAATGGGAAGTTTTATATCTATTACTCGTACATGGATAAGAGCAGAGTGGAAAAGATCAGGATCAGTGAATTGAAGGTTTTGACATCCAATGTCAACAAAGCTGATCCACTCTCGGAAAGGTAAAGTTCATGTTGAATGCTATTGTATGCCATGATGAGAAATTACTTTTCTTTGTCCCTGTCCTTCCCGCTTGCAGAACCTGTATGTTCCCAGTCACCCTGGTTCAGGTGTGTGACTGGCCTGCTATGAAGCTACCAGAGACAGGTTGGCTCAAGGTCACACTGCAAACTAGAAACGAAACTGAAAAGAGGACCCAGCAACTAGGCTTCCAGGTCATCTTCTCTCTCTATCTTGTACTCCTGCCTTCTAAAGGGGAGTAATAGCCTTAAGCCTATCGTGGAATTAACATCTACCCTAAAAGTGTTTTGTACCGTAGGAGAACAGGGATGCTTCACTACAGTACTATACATTCATTTGATCTGACGCATGTGCCCCTGCCCTGTCTCCCTCTAAGAAAAAAAGCTAATGCTCAGTTATGGAGAAGAATTTGTTAATAGCGGACTTATTTTCTCTAGAGTTTCACAATAACCATGAGATGCTTCTGAAGCCCTCAAATTCACCAACTGCTTCTCATATAAGAACGCAGAACCTATGTGTTGCAATCAAAGTTTAAAGGGCAACAAGTGTTCCCTGCAGATGAACACATTATATATTTGTAGTCATGTGTTCAGATGAGCTGCGATACTCCTGTGCTCATGGTGGTGGGTGAGCTCTGTAGCACAAGAGGTGTTAATGCAGTGCAGGTCAGAGCTGTAGTGCACGGGGCAGCCGTAGTGCTGCATGGCTCGTGGGAGACACGCTTCCTCAAGGGATGCCATACTGAAAGGAGCTCTGCTGTAAGCTAGGCAGGCAGCCTTATGCTGCAGGCTCACAGGAAACTGGGTGCAACTCAGCACCGTATTTGACAAAGCTGACAGGTCTGTACAGCTGGGAAATCTTGCTTTCTTCTGTAGTAGTAGTGATGCAATATTTCTGCAGCCTACCTGAATGCTCAGTCCTTTCCAGTAGCTACATCTGGAGTTATTTCTCTTTTTTTAGGAATCTTTTGGAGCTTGAAGAACCAGCTGCAAATCATAATGGTGGGCAGCTGCTCTTCGGTGTGGATGGCTATATGTATCTATTCACAGGGGATGGAGGGAAAGCTGGAGATCCTTTTGGAAAATTTGGGAATGCTCAGAACAAGTAAGTAGGAGGGCAGTTGAAAGCCTTGAGCTTGTCCACCAAGACACAGGGTTTGGAAATGAGACAATGTGGAAGAATAAAGTAAGAGTGCTTCCCAAAAGTGCTTGTGCATCTGCAAGTCTGTCCAATGCAGTATTTCAAAAATTTAAATTTTACATTTTGAAAGCTGAGGGAACCCAATTTGTTGAGAGGGGGAAAAGTCTTCTGTGACTTAAACAGGTTGCAAGACATACCAGCTGTTGGTTTATCTCTTTTGGACAGATAACTTTTCCTTTGGAAAGGGAGAAGAGGGAGAGAATTGTTTGTTTTCAGTTGGCTCTCATGCTAAGATTTGTCTTTTTCTGTCGTTCCCTTTAGGAGTGCTTTGTTGGGGAAAGTCTTGAGGATTGACGTGAATGGAAAAAGCCCTGATGGAAAGCCTTATCGCATCCCTCCTGATAATCCATTTGTGTCTGACCCCAAGGCCCGCCCTGAGGTTTATGCTTATGGGGTCAGGAATATGTGGCGCTGTGCAGTTGACAGAGGGGACCCTGTCACGAAAAAGGGAAGAGGGAGGATATTCTGTGGGGATGTCGGGCAGAACAGATTTGAAGAAATCGACATCATTGTTAAAGGAGGGAACTACGGCTGGAGAGCGAAGGAGGGATTTGAATGCTACGACACAAAGCTCTGCCACAATTCGTCTTTGGGTAAGGAAGAAGTTTCTTACAGAAGATTACTTTATTATACATGTGTATTTACTGGACTATAGCTCCATTTTTCCAGTGAAGCTAAATAATCCAGTGTTGTGTGTTAAATGGAGATTATTTACTTCTTAAGAACAGAATACTCCTTCTCCCAAGCCCTGCAGTGTTGGTATGAAATGATGCCCTGCTCATTCAGGGAATTCCCTGTCATACACTGCACTGGACAAGGTGTTTAGGGTCAAAGCCTGTGCCTTTTGCAGACAGACAGAATTTTCCCAGTGAAGTTAGGAAGGCAATGGATTGGGTTTAAGTAGAAAAGCAATACTGTGTTTTCTTCAGAAGCTCTGAGCCAAGGCTATGGCTCAGGAGAGTGGACCAGGCTGATGCTGAGACCCTGAAACAAACCATGTGGAAGAGGCCGTGTGTCCTAGCAGGTAGGGTGCTGCAGCAGAACACCCAAAAGCTGTGCTCTGGGTCTGACGGACAAACTCACTTGCTGCCTTTAAAAAAGAGTAGTGGTCTTCATAAAGCTCTTTGGAAAGCATGGTAGAAGAACTGAGTATTACGATAATGTTCCTTAAGCTGTTGGAAGAAAACACCGGGTCTCAAGCTCATGCAGATGTTTCTGATACATTTGTATGAGCAGGCAACTGTAGAGTATTTGTTATCAACATTTCTCCTCTGCCATGCTGGTTGGTACCCACGTGGCTCTCAAGTTTTTTTTGTTTGGTTGTTTTTTTTAATGGCCCAGTCCTCAACTGACAACAAAACTGAATTAGATTTTGCTGTTAATCTACGTTGTTTTTTTTTTTATGAATTGCATTTGTGATCTTTATCCTCATCATTAAAGATTAAAGACAAGCTATTTGATCCAGGGGAAAAAAGTGAGGACAAGACTAAAATTTTGTGGATCTGATATTCAGCCCAAGGAAGGGACGAATTAAATTTTAACATTGCTAGAGGCAAAGCCTTTATTTTTATAAGTCTCATGACATAAAATGGAGGTAGCACACTTATGCATGTTCTGTGCTGAGAATGTCAGCAAACCTATGAAGACGTTGAGTTAACTTGCAATTGTTTGATCTTAATTCCCTTCTCTAAAAACACTGGAATTTGTAAAGACAATCCCTGCTAAAATGATTGGTGCAATCGCAAACCTGTAAGATAATACTTCCTGCAGGCTGATACCTTTCTGCATTGCTCGCTTGATGCAGAGAATCTTGGTCCTATGTGTTATGGAAGCTCATCACGACTAAGCCTTGATAAGCAACTACACAGAGAGCTCCTTAAAGCCCCTGGGTCTGTTCTGTCCTGGAGTAAATTACTGAATTCCCACTGAAATTTAACTATGCTGTTTGTTCAACTGTACTGGTCCTTCTAGTCATTTTTGTGCCCATCGGTGTCATTGAGCAATTGCTTTTTGATGTTCGCTGGATGTAAATTTTCTCGCTTTTTATTCTTCTGTGTTTAACAGATGACATTCTTCCAATATTTGCATATGGCCGCAATGTGGGGAAGTCAGTCACTGGAGGTTATGTATACAGAGGATGTGAATCGCCCAACTTGAACGGCCTCTATATTTTTGGTGATTTCATGAATGGGTGAGACGAATCATTTTCTCTGCGGCTCCCATTCCGTACCCACATTTGCCTTATCTGGGCGAATAAGCGTATCAGAGCATCCTGAAACCTTTTCAGCTGGAGTAAATGAGAATCCCAGATGTCTGTGTATTAGATTAAGGGCTCTGACCATTATAACAACATTTTGGTTGGAATCTAAACTTCCTCCAATTTATAGTCCTTAGGATAGGTCTGCTTTTGTTCAGGTCTATTTTTCCAAAAGACAAACATTAAAGCCAGTCAACAGTCAGGGTCCTCACTGACAGATTTTTCCAGTAATGCATGATTTTGACAGGAACTAATCTTGATAATGGAAACATAAAACACAGGGTTTTATTTTTCATCTAGTCGACTTATGGCTTTACAGGAAGATGAGAAGACAAATAAGTGGAAGAAGCAAGATATCTGCATTGGTAGCACAAAAGCTTGTGCTTTCCCTGGAATGATCCGTTCTTATAGCAAATTCATCATCTCATTTGCTGAGGATGAAGCAGGTAGGTATCGTGCCAGCCATACCTTTATTGGAAACTGTGTACTATCAGTTCTGTGTTGTAGAGCAAATGTGTAAAAACTATGTTGCTCCTCACACGCTACTGGAGAGTGGGCGCTGCAAAACAGGTTTGTGGCTATCTCACCACGGCAGGTAGGGTTGGTATGGGGTTCAGAGAGGTCTCCTGCCCTGTGAGGCTATTGCAGATTGGCTTGATGGAGAGCTCAGGAGATGGATCCTAATATGAACTTGCAGTCTGTACGCTCCAGGTTCTCTAAGGAGTTTGAACTCCTGTTTGTTTCAGCCTTTCCTTGTCCTTTTGTTGTTGTTTCATTAAAGAAAAGACTRTATCAATGCAGTTTGTTCTTTCACTGTAACAGCTCATCCTCACTTGAGTTCTTACAGCTTATCTGAATTTCCCCCTATTCATTAGTATAAATTCCTCAGTCTTATTCACAACAGCAGCACTTCACACTGGATTATACACCAAGGCTTTATTTGGGGATGAGGAAAGCCACTAATTTGAAAGCTGAGTGGAAATGTCTCGGTGCATAGGATTATTGCTATGGTCACGATGACCAGATTTCTCACCAAGGTGAAAGTACCGGTGCCTACTTTGTTCACTTTTGTACAGTCTCCTGACAAAGAGCTATGTAATACAAAAAGTGACTGCAAATTTTTTGAGAACCCAGCTGTGCTTTAATGAGCTCTGATGCTTCACGATTCAGCAGAAAAGAGATTTGCTTGTAGTGAAAAGATCCTAGATGGTCTGGCTAGCATATTCTGTCAAAGATGCAGGGAGATGCAGGCTTTGTTGTGAAATATGTGCAATTTCTAACTGTTCTAAGAACACGTGGAGTGAGTGGATGTTAAATGTCTCTTTACTAGTTGTTCTTTTAGAAACCAATATGGTGTCATCGTATAATTTGAAAAACAACAGTTTTGTCTCTTTTGCAAGCTACTATAATTTGCCTGGATATTGTTCTAGTGGGTGCTGAAAGGAAGGCACGAGGAGTAGTTGCTCTCCTCAGCAACCACACAGGAATAAGAAGCTTCTGTCTTCCATGGATTAGCCAGTTTAGCTCTTGCTGGATTTTTTTGGTACGACTATGAGATGGCTAAATACTTGTTGTGTGGTCTTCCCCTCTATTTGTAGCTTCTGGCTGCTTCTCTGGTACAAACAAGTTTAAAAAAATACATATTTATACAGACGAAAGTAACCTTTTGGAGGGCCACTGACACGAGGTAATGAAGGTCCTGCTCAGGCACTGTGCTCGATCGAGGGCTGCTGGTTCTGCGTGGAACCCTGCTGCAACCAAGAGATCACTTGGTGTCCCTGGGAGTCCACCCGCACAGGCAAGGGTGAGACCAAAGCCTACTTCTTGAAAGTAAGACATGACTGAGGGAGTGACTGAAGGGGTTTTCTTTTCTGACCATGTGAATTAGTGATGAGCCAGGAAAGAGAGGCAAATGGAAAACTGTGATTCAGCTTGGGCACTTGAATCTGAAACTGGTTTTCTTATTTCACTTCCATTTAGGTGAGCTGTATTTTATGTCTACTTCTTATCCCAGTGCCTATGCACCACATGGATCGCTCTACAAGTTTATTGATCCTGCAAGGTTAGTAATTAAAGATGTTTTTCCATGCCAAATTCTTCTATAATCACTATACATTCCCCAGCTATCACAGTAGAAAGAATGCTAAGTACCATTGATACAGAATCTCACTGACCTCCACATCAAGTCCTTGGTTTTTGTTCACCCACCACAGATCTGGTGCGACTTTAATCAGTTTTAGTGAATTTATTCCTCAGTCATCATATCTKTGCACCCAGAAATAGACAGAGTTCAGATACCTTAAAGGTCTGGGACAGTAAGGATCAAAATAATGTCTCCTTGGTTGCATATCTGAAGTATAGCACAGTGTTTTTTTAAAAATGACAATCCATATCCTTCAGGGTCATGATATCAAATATCTGTGATGCACTTTCATATAAACAAATAAATTGCAGTCCACAGTTTAGTTTTCTTCACAAAAAAGAGTGAAACCTGGTGGTTCATGCAGTGTTCAAATAACAATTGGAGCCTGAACCTGAGTTTTTCCAAGCAAAATGTTTTTTCCCTATTAAGCAGTTATCCCTGCTAACGTCTGTTTTTACAATAATAAGCATACTTATGTAATTTTTTTCCCCTCCCAAGCTTTTGGATCTTGCTAAAAAGCATTACATGAGTTTCAAATCACCCTGTAAAGTAGATAATGTGTCTGTACTGTTGCTGAGATCTCAGGCACTAACAAAATGAAGAAAACAAGATACGTTTTCTTGGGAAGTTAAATCCAAAGCTAGATAGTTAACTCAAGATCTGTACCAAGGTGATGGGAATAGGAACTTGAGTCTTTTACTTGCTGTAACTACTTGAGGAGACTCCTGCCTTTAACAGCTTATTGTCTGCCAGGAAGCCTTTGAACTGCAGTAGATGTAACATCTTCAACTAAAAAAAAAAAAAACAAACCAAAACACCTTGTGAGCTAGCATAAACATCGAGAGCTTGAGCATGCTCTATGTCACAAAAAAAAAAGCCCTGCAGTCCCTATGCCGCTCCTTAATGTGCTACCAGGATGATAAATCCTTTCCTCTTTCCTGCTGTAGAGGGAGAAATGCAGCTTTCTGTTTCACAAGCAGCCTGCGGGAGCCTTTCCAGGAGGCTGCCTGCCTGAGGACTGGTGTGCAGTAATGCACCATGTTGTGATGACTCCACGGTGGGCAGCAAGCCCCTGCCAGGAGTGCGATGGTTTCGCTGCGCAGAAGGGCTTTCTGGAAAGAAGCCAGCTCTTCTCTGTGCTTTTGGAGCTTCATATCCATCACTTCTAGAGCAGGATCAGGCACTTATTCCCTTGGCTCTTTGGAATCTATTCTTGTATTTTTCTGGTTCCCCTTGTTTATCTTAGCCCGGATGCTCCTCTGCTCAGCTTTGCCCTTGTCTGTTTGCTTAAGCACTTTGCAAGCTTGTCCAGGGTGTGCAAAGCACTGGCTGCTCCTTGGAGACTGAGCTTGCTTGGCCCTGGAGCAGAGAGTCCTAACACCTCCAGATCCTGGGTTGTACTCTGGCCTCTTCCTGATTGTATCACGAGTGGAGATTTTTCCTTTCTCCTTTGCATTTTAATGCTCTTTATAGGATGCTTCCATTTCTGTCTCACTGTGAGCGGTGGCTGGGATAACTGGTTCCTCTGCCTCTGATGGGTGCAGTCCCAGTTTGTCCAGCCCAGACACTCCCTGCTTCCTGCCCGTACTTCAGCAAGCACGCTGGCAAGGGCAGCAAGCCACACAAACGCCTACTTCAAAATGTTGGCAGGGCCACTGCCATCTACCTGATGGCAACTCAAACTTCCCTAGGAACCTCCCAGGAAAACTGATGGCAGCAGTGCCCYGTGTCCCCACTTCAGCTTGCCTCTCCAGCAGTGCTCTTGGAGACAGCAGAGTGGCTGGTGTGCCTCTGCCTGGATTGGCACCAAGTCCCCTCAGTCAGGAGCGGAGGGAAGAAGTGTTATAGAAGGTGCTTTAAAAGTTAGAGAGGAAAGAGAAGGGAAAAAACCCCACACCAACCCCCCCAAAAAAAACCCACAAGCAATGCCAACAACCCTGCTTTAGTAACCTTTTTTTTTTTTTTTTAATTGAAATGGTATGGAGGAAGCGCTTGGCTGTTGCCCCTGTCTGAAGGAGACACTAATCACAAGAGAATGTGATGCCTTAGGTCATGCTTTGCTTTGCTCTGTGCTGTCAAGCATGCTAAATTGGAAGAGCCTGTTCTTATTTGTCCCACAGCAGTTCCCTGGGTGGGTAACAGAAAACACAGGTCTGTTGCTCTTCTTTGTACTCCCCTTCCTGTCATTTAACATGTGACAGCTTTACCTCAGAGAAAATGTGCTTTTTTTGGGTGCTTTTGTACTGTGGGAATTTCTCAGGGAACGGCAGGAGAGGAACACGGATACATTTTTCTTTGTGGTTGTTGCTTCCTCCCTCCTTGCCTGTTCCTTTCCTTTCTCACCCCTCTTGCTGCAGCACCATGTTGTGTCCAAAGCAGCACCCTTTGAAGGTCACACTAGCGTTCATGGGGCTGTGTGGGAATATTCTGCTGCGTATACAGAGATCCTTACACTGCACCATGAGCGAGCGGAAAGCACTGTCACTGACAAGCCTTATGTGCGTGAATAAGAATCCTCCAGTTCAAGGTGGGATGCACGAGCCAGTATTGGTGAGGACAACCCAAAGTGACTGACAGTCTGAAGTTCAACCAATGCATCCACCAGGCTTCTAGAAACAGCGTTGCGCTGTGCCTCCGGCAGCAGGACATGTAGCTGAACACACCTAATCAGCACCCTTGAATTCAGTGGTGGGCTACAAGTTCATGCAGGCAGGCCAGCATCCCACGCACAAACAAACCCGCTATCGATGTTGGATAAAGACAGTCCGGACTGCCTGATGGCAGGAAGTTGACCAGAAGGGTGGTAGAAGAGAAGCTGCAGCCTTCCAGCTGCTATTGCTATTCAGACAGGGATTTTATGGCTTGCAGCCCTGAGTTAGGCTCTTAAATTCCACCTACATTGCACTCCAGGTGCCTAAAGTGCTTTCATGCCTCTTCCAACAGAGGCAAATGACAATGGGGGATTGATGTGTGCCTCTGGAATAAATAAAAGTCCTTAACAATCTCTGATATCTGCATATGGCTTTCTGTTTTTCAAGGAGAGCTCCACCAGGGAAGTGTAAATACAAGCCTGTTCCAGTGAAAATAAAGAGTAAACGGATACCATTTGTTCCACGTGCAAGTAAGTTAGTAGGCTTTAATTTTACTGAGAAGCAAAACATATAACCATCTCACAGGCATGTGACTGAAATCTTTAGCAATGTTAAAAACTGAAGCATGGAGCAGGAGCAATCTTGAAGTTAGGTTATCACATTTAATGTGTGCTTCTGTTGTCTACTAGATGCCATGCCTTTTCTTAATCCCAGTCTCTGATTTTTTTTTTTTTTTTTTTCCTAAGTGTTGCCAAGTAATAGTGTCAACAGGCATCACAAGGGAATGGATGGCTTTGATTCAGGCATTGGGTTTGGTCTGGGAAGTTCTGAGCACCCATCCCTGGCTCTGTGACAAGCTCCTTAAGTCAAATAATCCCTTTCTGTAAATCTAGGGGAGTCAATCTTCCTTTCTCCTGGCCTTTTTCTGTCCTACATCCCATGCAACTAGGGCAGGGGTTACATCTCATTATTGAGTAGAAACAGTATTTAGCAAGTTGAGGTTATCTTTTCTGGGATTTCCAGATATTAGTGTAACATGAAAAATCCATATTGTTAAGTCTGCCAAAGTGTGCCAAGGTTTCATCATATTCTGTCTGGACTTATTTTCCTTAAATATACATTCATCATTTCTAAAATTAAACAGATTTTATTTCCAAGAAACCCAAGGCTCTTTTGATGGAAGAAAAGAGGTTTATATAGTGTGTATTTCTTCTTTCAGAATGTCAGCTATTTTTCTTAACTGAGCTCTAATAAGGGTTTATATCAGTTGTATCTCTGAATTAGCCTTTTGCCTTAAAGCAGGGATGCTGAACCATGTTAATTACTTTCCTCAGAGACTGTCCTTGAGCTGCTTAATGAACCTTCAACAACCAAGCCTCTGAAAAAATCTTCTACCCCCACTGCAGCCACCCCAACAATTTCTTCTAAGAAAGCTAAAAAGACCTCATCCACCAAAAGAAAAGCATCAAGAGTGAAACCAGCTCCATCTGGTAAGAAGAGACAGAAAGTCAAAGCTGAGGCTAAGCCTCACAAGCCAAAGCAGGAAGAGAAGGTTGCACACATTTCCAGAACTACACCAGCACCACCTTTGCCAAAAAAGAAGAGCTCCCACCTAACCAGAACCAAAAAGCTTCTTTCAAAGAAAGCAGCACTAGCTAAGGAAAAACTGGAGAAGAGGAGGAAGGAGAGTAGATTAAGAAGCAGCTTTTGAAGCTTAGTGATGTTCCAGAAAAAGCAAGTCACTCGTAAGGTGGTGAAACAAATGTTTTGAATAGTGACCAAATAAAAGAGAATCAGCTGACTTGTTATGCCAGTGCTCCCAGATGCACCTTCATTAATGTCAGTGTTAGCAGTCTCTATATATGTTCTATTAAACCTTAACAGCACCAGCTTCCTAATACTAACTTTCTTTGCAAATCCTCCTGTGATGTCCCTCTCTGACATAAGCCGTTGTGAGAGTGTCTCATGGACATTCACTGGTAAGATTTGGCTGTGTATGACTGTCTAATAAATCCAAGTGCCTCCAACTTTCAGGACTTGCATCTTTTATCCAAGAATATGAAATAGACATGTCAATGACCTCACCTTTCTCTTTTTTTTTTGTCCTTTAACTGAAAGGCAGTGAAAAGTATATTTTAAGAGTAGTTGTCTTTCAGACAATGAAATTAATTTTTTTTTTTTTTAAGCAGTATTTTTTTTTTTTTCAAGGTATGGATTACCTCCAGGTTGCAAAGGATTCAATAAGGGCTGGAAATGTTCAGCAAATCTTAAAAACAAACAAAATCAAAGCAACAGAAACCAACCAGCCCTCAAAAACCCTAGTTACAGCTGAGCACTCGGATCGAACCATCATCTGGCTTCGAGCTGAACATAGGCTGGATTCTGTCCTTCTGGAGAGCACCTCTCGGCTAGCAGGTGAGGGCTGGGTGCAGGGTTACCAGCTGCAGCTCTCCCTGGCTGAGCCTTTTCTCTTCCCTGGGAGCAGCACGGGCCGCAGCCGCAGCGGTGCTCATTCGTACACAGAGCGTGCTGTGAAATTAATTTGCAGTGGGGTGCTGCAAGGAGAATTGGGAGAGCGAGGACCACGGGGTTGCGTTATCCGCGGTGGAAGTGGGGCAGTAACAAACCTCAAATGTTCTCTTCCAGAGAAGTGTATTTATTTGCGTAGTGGAGCCACGGCCTGGCTTAGACTCCTACCCTTGGCCAAAGAGGGAGCCAAAGCAAATGACATCATTTTGCAGGTTCAACGTTACGTTTGTCTCCTACCGCCACCCCCTGGACGCACCGTTTCGGGATGCAAAAAGCAGCAGCGCCCTACTGCCGCAGCTGTGCCTTTCAGCCGGCGGGGAACGATCCACCCAGCGCAGCTGAGCGCCGTCCTTTGCCCCCGCGGGGCGAAATTCCCCGCTTGGTCAGGGGAGAGAAAAGAATGAAGGAGGGAAAAACTCAAGAGGCCCCAGCGAGGATCGAACTCGCGACCCCTGGTTTACAAGACCAGTGCTCTAACCACTGAGCTATGGAGCCACCTATCAGTACTARCCCTGCCGACGGCTCCTGTGCCTCTTCCCGGGCCGCCTCCCTGCGCGGCGCCCGCGCTGCCGGCCGGYTCCTGGGGGACTGGGGAGCGCGGCGGCCGCCGTCTCCGGCCGCAGGGTTCGGCACCCCTCTTGCTGTATGAGCGTGACGCGGCGGGCAAGGCGTCTTCCCGGCGGCGGGTGGCCCCCGGCAGGCCTGGGCGGGCGCTGCGCGGCAGCCGCGGGTTTGCCTGCCGCCCACTAGGCCTCGGGCTGCGCCTCGGGCCTCGGCGGTGAAAATAACCCAGCTCACGGCACCACCCAGGCGGGCAGCAGCTGCCTGCTGCTCGCCCCGTGTCCTGCCTGCTGCAGGCGCTGGGGCCTGCCTCGCCCTGGCCTCCCCTCTCCCTCTACCCGGGTGTTTGGTGAAGCTGTGGAAGCCCCACCCGGGTTTCCTCGCCACCGTGTAGGCCAGGGGCAGCAGGCCCCACCGGGCCTCCAGCCCCTTGGGGCTGTCTGGGGGCACTTTGCCTGCGACACCCCCGGCTTAGAGCCAGGCCACTGAAAGTTCCCCCGCACCCAGGGCGGGGCTGGTAGGGAAAAGCTACCCATGGCCCAGGTGTGTGTGAATCTAAATCCCAGCCCCACCAGCACAGCACACTCATCCGTATGGCATTGCCAGAGGGTAACTGAGGGGGCCTTCCCCCCTTTATCAACAGGTGGGTGCACCTGCAGCAAATTTAGAGTAAAACTGCTATTGCAGTGAGAAGTATTTCAGTGGCAAATTGAGGCTCAYGAGAGGACGGCCTCAAGGACTGCTACGGTGTTCTCTGGCCCTGCCGGTCATCTAGTAGTGTCCTCCATGCTGTGAAGGAGGGAGCAGTTGCTCCCCGTGGTGGGAGCTGATTCAAGATTTTGGGAGGTAAGACTGTACAACATATGGTTTTGTGCAAAGTGGGGAAAAAAAAAAAAAGTCTGTTTAAATGGAGAGATTATAATCACCTTGGTGGTGTAAATCTTGTCAGGTTTTGTGAAATAACTGTTACAGAAAAATGGGTTTAATTATCTTGCAAATAAACCACAAGTCTAGGTTGACGAGGTTATGAACCCAATGGCAAGATAGGCATTGTGTAGSCTTAGTTTCTTTTTTCATTTTTACAGAGCGAGGAAGTTTGAAACCATTGAAGATTTTCTCCTTTTCTTTGCATAAAAGAGCCAGTCTGTCACGTGCAGCCCTCCTCCATGAAAGTTTAGGTGAAGGTGAAAAGGTAAACTGTGGAGAGGAAATTGAGAGAGACCACTATGGAATAATAAATCTGAGCAGTTCTGCTGCACACTGGAGTCATATTCTGGAAAAGCAGACATGATTTGCTGGGTGCAAGCCTTAAACTGCGTGTGACCAAAAGTAAAGCTTCTTGAAATGAGAATAGACAGAAAAAGCTGCATTAAGGAGTTAAAGACCTTTCATCCATCCCACACTCCACAAATCATGAACTAGGTCAACTTCCTTTTTTTTTTTTTTTTTTTTTTTTTTTTTTTTTTTTTTTTTTTTTTTTTTTTTTTTTTTTTTATTTCACCTTCTCTTTAAATGGATATGATCTCTGTGGACAAGCTAGACCAGTTCTGGTGAACTCTGTCTTGTTGTTTATGTAAGACACTAAAATTACTTTAAAATATCTGCTTTTGACCTCTAGTGTGGCAGCTGATAAATTCGTGAAGTTTCACATTTCTTTGATGGTTGCTTTTTTCCCCTTCCCTTTGAAGATAGTGACTCTTTAGAGTTGGTAAAGCTCTTCCAAAGAGGTCTAAAATGTCTGTGGTGAGTGTTCTGCTAATGCCTCAGGGAACTGAAATACAAGCATAGCTGGTTTTATAACCTTAAAGTAGGTAGGAGCAGAGCTGTCTTACACTTTTCCTGCTCTAAGACAAACCTACCTTCATCAGTCTAACAGAGCTGAGCAGCAGGGTGAGACGTATTCTGAGAACAGAACAGTGTTGAAATCGAGTTTTCTGTGATATTATGGCTACCTGTCACTATTGTTTTTTAACTTGGGTGCAAAGTCTGTAACTGCCGTGGTTGCCCTGCTTCCAGATTCCTTTTGCTGCCTGCTTAGAGCTCACTGCAAGGTGGGCTACACTTCAAATGCTGTGTAGCAGACAGAGTCTTAGTCAGACACCCTGTGTGGGATTCAAGATGTGTGATGGAGGTACCATGCTATCAGTAAGCCCTCTAGCCTCTCTTTGTAATGGAAATGAGGAAATGAGACACTTCCAGGATGCAATTCATCTCACCTGAAGGTAAACCTCTAAAATATGTCATCTGAATCATGGTCTAGAAGTGCTTGTTTCTCAGTTGACCATGAAGGGAGCCGATGCTGAAAATGTCAGCAGTTAAGTGAGACACATCTCACTGGACGTGACAGGTTTGTACCAACTAAGTTCTGCTAGTGAGCAGATACCCTGCTGAGACCTGGCTAGGGAGGGACACAGCAGCTGCTTTATTTAACAGGCACAGCAGTACTACATAGGTCCTGTCTGCAAGCTGCTAATGCTCTTAGCCAGCCCATCCTCTCAGTCTCATTTGCACAGGAATAAGCTTTAGTTTAGTTTAATACCCTTTTGCTTTAGATGTTTGAACTAGAATAACTGTAGCTGGAAAATTCCCATCAGAGGACCAAGAGAATTTTTAGGGAGATGGCAAGATAAACTATATGTCTAAAGAAGACTCTATGAATATTTCTGCAACTAGACACACAGATTTTGAAAACTAAGCATTTGGGCAATAAAATGCCTATCTAGTCTTCTGTTTATTGCTGTTGAAAGCCACTAGGTGGAACCTAAGTACTGTGTGAAAGGATGAGGAAAATGTTTTAACAGACTTCAAATGCTGAAAAGAGTGAATTTTTACCACACAGGTTTTTAAAAAAAACTGTAGGACAATTTACCTCTAAAGATGTGCCAAACATGTAAAGATCCACGTTTATATATGCTCTGTAAAATTTCTGCTGATTTGCAGTAAGATTAAACTCGTGTTGTGTGTCCACCTTGCTAAATCAGGGCTTTCCCAAGCATGCATTCTTTTCACCTGGTTCAGTGAATTAATGCTGATAAAAGTGGAGGGCTAATAGCGGCTGTTTAGTAAAGGCCCTATGAAAGCAAGCAGGCAGGTCCTTTGCAAACTGCCTTGCTGGTGTAACACATTTGGCTTTTTCTTTCATATAGAAGAGTTTTGTAAGACAGACACTCCCAAGGCAGGGAGGAATGCTGAAGGTTGTTGGGAGCAGCATGCAGAAAAGTTTCCCCTTCCTGAGGAAAGCTGTTAAGGAGCAGGATTTGAAAGATATATCCTAGACCTTCTCTACAGCAAGGACAGGCATCAAGCTAGAAAATAGGGTGGCTAGTGTAAGAATAGATGTAATTTTGCCCTCAGTCTGGACCAAGGCTGTTATTAAAAAATGACTTAGTTGTTCCTGATTAGCTCCATGACAGTCCTTAACAGCCCCACTGAACAAATATGTGTTTAACTGTGTGTAAAGCTGGTGTCAGTCCGCAGATGTCAACCGTGTTGCTGTGAATTTACATCCGTCTTGTTAAGAGCAGTGAGCTAATCTCATGCATATTCCATATGATCTTATTGCCATATCTTGCATTCAAATGCTAACAGGAGAAGTGAACCAAAGGAATGACTCTTCAGACAGCTGGTTCATGAATTATCCCTAGAAATTCTCTTATACTATAGTATTCTCTTTTTCTAAACTCCTTTGCCTGGCTTGCCATCCAGTTCCCTGCTGAATTCAGTTTTACTGATGTTTTGCAGGATTCAGTTCTTTGTTGCACAAACCAGCTACCAGCTTTGGGCTCCAGCGGTATGAAATAAATAGCAGCGACAGTTTTCTCTGCAGACATGGTGTGTCTCCTAACAGGTTGTTGTGGCTTGCCTACCTTTCTCCTCTTCACATCTGATTTTCTGTGTCCCGTGGGCAGCCTAGTGCACCTGGGATTATCTCAGCAGAAGTACAGATCAGCAAAACTGGCATGCTTGCCTTTCCTTGTCAACCTCTGTGAGAAAGGACTTGCTGCACAGCTCCAGTCTTTTTATGAAACGGGATGTTCTGGGGGCTTTAATTGTTTGACAGGTTCAGTACTGTTGGTTTTGTTTCTTAAAGAAAGTCTGTAGTAACCTAAAGCTGTCTGAGTTTAATGTATTCATTTTAATTGGCAAGTGCTGATGGATTACGTTGTCTTGCAAGCGGTTTTTTTGAGTAAAATGTTATTAAAATCAGGGGAATGCTTCCTGCTGAGTTTGGGTGGCTTTTGGAGCTGGTCCTTGGGGTATTTTAGGCATTGAATGATCTCAACATGTGGTTGAGGCCTGCCTTCTCTTCTGCATGTGAAGCTTTAAGTCCTGTTTGATTGAGATATGCCTGAGGAAATGTCCTGTTCTGCAGTTTTGACCCAATCAATCCTTTTAAAACACATTGTTCTTCAAATTACACCGGAATGATCCACTTGTCCTTGAAACATTGGATACAAAACACGAGCTAGAACTAGATAAAAATCAGCAAAATTAAGCTGCTATGATTTTTCCACTATCAGTTACCTTGTGTAACAGAGGCTGGATAAGGTGCTGTGAAGGCTGTTTCCAGGTTTGAGTTTGTGCACTGCTTGCATCCCTACTCCATCCTAGTGAGGTACTGGTGTGCACCCTTCCCCTTCTCTGATACTCTGCTTTCCATAGGAAAGAAGTTCAAACATGCAACAAATACAGTGACCTTTCAAAATTACTTTGGTAATCTCAATAATCTTCTTTTGGATAAACATCCATTATATGCAAAAAAAAATTCTTGCCTTTTTAACAGCATTTTGTGCAGCTCTGAAGAGGAGTCACTGATGCATCTATGAAAATTCAGTTCTCTTTTTTYCTTCAGAAAGGTGATATAGCACACAAGGGAAATGTAAAGACAATCATATTCCATGCATCTCTATTTGTTCGTAGGCCAGCTCATGTAATGGGTGTTGTGGTGCTCATCATTCATATTTGAGCATCAGTACTTTTCCATGGAGAAGCCATCACTATTCTCAAGTCATAGTCCAGAGTAAYGGTTCTGTCTCTGCCTCATTGTGCTCTCCTGCTGTGGAACACAATACAGTTACTTTTTTTTTTTTCTTGACGCTAACATGCATCTTACGCATTTTTCTTAGTGTGGGGGATCCAAGCAGAAGAGATGTTGTTCTTTAAATGCTTTATGATTTTCTTCCTGAAACACGAAAGGAGTAATCTAATTTTGTTTGCTTCAGAGTTATTTCTCTGATCCACATCAGATGTGAAGCTATTTGTTATAATAAAGTGTTTCTGATTGTGATAATAAGGTAGCTAGTGATCCTTAGCATCTTTGAAAAATCAAGATGTTACCTGCTCCAAGCTAACCTGGCTGCAAGTGAAAGATGTTTTCCTGACAGTTACATAGTCTGAGAAAGAGCTAGAATATTTCTTTTTTCGTGCCCTGGATTAAAAAGAAGTTGTGTCTATTTATGTTACTACCAAAAAGATCTCCTCCTTGTTGAAAACATCTAGGAGGCCTGCATCTTAGCCAAAGGACATAGTGTTCTTCAAAGTGCAGAAAAGGACTTGACCATGCCTGGCCTTTGCCTTGAAGACAGAGACACTCCTGGAGCCCAGCTGGGGAGGGACGGAGAGAGATGACCCAGCGCTTCATCTTTCTGGGAGAGCATGAGGGCTTTTCCCTCAGAGGGATCGGCGTCTTCCAGCAGGTGGGTGAAGAAAGTGCTGTAACACATGTCTCAGTGTAACACATGTCTCAGCGTGTTCTGACCAGTGAAGCTGTGTGCACTGTCCTCTGGCTGGGTGTGCTTTTCACCCCCCCGAACCATGTTGAACCTGCCCAGAGCTCCCTGCAGGCAAAGCATGCCTGCACGGTGCCCCTCAGCCCTGGCCTGCGTGTCAGCTATGCCAGCTGCCCAAAAGAGACAGCACGTTGAAAGCTGTGTGCTGCCATCGCCCAGCTTCTTGTCCTCRCAYGTCCCCCTGTAGAAGTCCACAAGGCAGGAAATAGCTGACCCATAGCTGTGCATGTGCTGATTGGTCTGTCACTAAATATGTATGTTTATGTCTATGTATATATATACACATGTACGTATGGTTGTGCTGCCAAGCAGASTGTAGAGCAGCTGTGTTCTCCGTCTCTGAAGACACTAACCTGAAGGCTTCTGCTCAGTTGTTGGTTTTCAAAAAGTGCAGGAATGTAGGACTATCTTCAAGGCCGTTAATCCTCTCAAATTTGGCTGAAACCAGTTAGCAGATTTGAAAGTTACTTGGGAGCGAGGTTGGCAACCAGTGTAGTTACATGAACCCTTTTCCAAGGAGAACCAAGCTAAAAATGTACTGATCACATTTTCCAAGCAAGCTTTTAAAATTCTTCGGGAAACAGGCAATTCAGGAATGAGTGTGAGGCAGAGGAACCAGGAGATCCAGACTTACTCCAATACGGACTCTGCTACTTAACCCTGTGCCCTGTTTCCACAGCTGTCCAGCACTTCCCTCCCCGCCTCCCAAAGGGATGGTGGATGCGTTTGTTTGTAGCATGCTCTATAAATGCAAAATCTTATTATTATCAGTGTAAAAATAGACTCAGAAGGTTTCAAGTGGGCTGTAATGGAATAAAAATGTAGCAACCAAAACTCCCTGCCTCTGAAAAAAAATATGAACAGGTTCATTTTTCTGTTGCTGTTTTTAGACACAGGGAACAAAGCTTCTTAATAAGATTCAGAATCCTTGTTTTAAATAAACTTTTTGTGATGGTTTCTTCCAAGGAGCAGTAAAGCTATAGGTACTAAGTTCCTTTTGAAGCTCAGTGGGAGGTAGGGAAATTGGAATGTGTCCCAGTGTGGCCAGTACTGCTGTAGATGGGAGGCTGTTGTCTCAGCCATGGCCTGTTTGCGAGGGTTTGAATATTTGGCTCAACTGAGGATGCAGCTACCCAAGCGAGACACAAATGTGTGGGTCTGCTCTGGGTTTCAGTTACTGGGAAAGGCAAAATAAAAGACCTGTCACAACTATCAGGCACCTTCCTCAAGTGCTCACATTCCCTTTCCTGTGAAACGCATCTGAGTCCCAAAGGCAGATAGTCTCTACGCTAATCAAGGAATAAATTGTTCTTTGTTCTGGAGCTCTCTTATGGTAGATGGAGGAAAGATGCATGTATAATAAATAATACATAAACTGTGAAAAGCCAACTGTTGCTTAAGTGCTGGACATGATAACTGGAGCTAGGTGATTTGTATTTTTTCCTCCTGGGAAAAGTAAATGAACTGAAAATACAGTTTTGTTCCCAGCTCTTTTTCTGATTTTGCCATATGTTTGCTGCTAGAGACAACAGTTTGTGGGTTAGAGTCACAAAAGTGGCTGTGTGTTATTCTTCTGTGCAGTTAGTTCAGAATATCCTGCCCCCATTTCTTCATGTGCCTGGGGAGAGTTGTGCTCCAAGYTCCAGGTGTTCGGAGACCTGTCCTCACCACCCCAGGATGGGCAGCCCAAGACATTTCTGCTGAAGCAGAAACACGCTCTGGAGGAGTGGCTGGGACCAGGTGTCTCAGCCCCCAGGTAGGGTCGGTGGCCCCTGGACACCAAATGAGAATGGGAATTTACAGATTCCCTTCTCTGTTTTTAGGGTTAAGCTGGATGGACTTGCAAGGTCCTGTCTACATACAGGCCTATCAGTTGTTCTGTGGATGAAATGTGTTGCTCAGCAGCTCTGCTCTTCTCTCCCAGGAGAATACGTTCATCTTCCCAGTTATTGGACTGGACCAACTTAGGCCACAGAACAAACTGAAATGAAAAACATTGGATGGAAGGCTTCTGTATACTTTCCCACTTGTGAATTTTTGTGTCATATTGAAGGCCTCCTCTGCAATCCAGTCCCTTGGTTCTCATTGCTGGTCGAGGTTTTGAACACAGATTGCACAGGCGGCTGCAGTTCTATGTACTCTGGTTTTGTTGTCTTCAGCTGCCAAACTGCTGAGGGTCCTATGTACCCTCCGATCAAGTTATGAATATCTACAGTTTGAGGTGAACAAAAATAGCAACTAGCATATAGGTATGCTGCAGCCTCACTGCATAAAATCTAACAATGACTTTTTTTTAGGATAGTAAACCAGCCGAGTATTCTTTCCTAAGATCTGGTTTCCGTTAGAAATGAGCCAGAAAGGAATCTGAGAAGTGACTGGTCCTGAATGCTGGGAAGCTGCAATTCTGCTCCCAGCCTTGTGCTAGTAATTGGTAGAAGCCCCTCCTCCCACAGTTGTTGCTGCAAAGCTTTTCTGAACCGCATTTTGGAAAGGTTTGAAGGCCAGCTTTTGARTGATCAGCTTCTCTTCTGACCCTGTTTCCATGAGCCTGCCCACTGAGCATGGAAGATCTCGCCTCCTTCAGTTTTTAGGCAGGTGCTGCTGTTTCAGAGTATGCTTTTGCTGACAAAGTATTGTCATGTTTTCAAAGTGGTGAGTAAATGGCTATTTCCAAGTCCCTCCTTTGCTTCTGAAGGACCAAACTGTCTGCAGACCCTTGAACCTCCCTTCTTTTGAGTAAGCTTGAACCCACAGTTCAGCTTTGTGATTGGGTTTGTGTCTCCTTTGCCATTTTTCCTGTGTTCGATTGGGTTGGAAATACTGAGAGTACAGCCTTCCTCAGGGTACTATCTGTTTTCTTTGGCTTTTCCAAATGTAAGGCATCATGCAGAGCTGAAAATGAATGGGAAGAGAATGAATGAAAAYGTTTTGAATCTTGGGGATTTGGATTAAGCTTTGTGTAAAGCTTTTGGTTTGAGGCTTGTCTCTTTTAAATTAGCTCACTATATAATAGTGCAGATATATCTACCACTGAGGTCCCGGCTGGCTAATGAAGGCTAATGCAGGTGATACTACGTCCTTCAGACACTGGCATGCAATCTGCACTCTAATGGCTTTGACAAATCCCCTCAAGCAGAATTGTCAAGCTGACTCCATGATCAAATGTGCCCAAAAGCTTTAAAAGCACCACTGAGAATGTCAAATGGGACTGATGTGGTTAGATCACATCTGCATGGGGGATAAATTGTTCTTGAGTGTAATTCACAAATCAGAACATTAGACTATTGTAATCAAACTCCAAGTGAGCCTCTCTGTAGGGCATAAATATCGGCAGCTGCTCTTCATACATGACAGACCTCTTTCAAAGCTTATACATGCCTATTAATTCTTCTCCTGACCAAAACTTATTTGAAGGATGCCTCAACCTGCCATAGGGTAGAGAAGATACCTTAAGCGTCTTAATTCACTTAGGTAACTGATGTATTAATACTTTTAGTGTGTTGGGAAATGCTCATCCCAATTTACTTTGCTATTATGTGAGTAAATTTAGAAGTGGCTCATTTGTAACCTCCAGCCAGGACTGGTTGAAGGGCAGTGGATTTATCAAGCCGACGATTTCTGCAATGTGGAGTGGAACTGATTCAACCCCCATGGAAAGACTGGGTCAATATTTCTGTGTAGTCAGAAGTAGGAAGTGATCAGGGTCAGGATGCAGAGGCACTTCTGCCAAATAAATGATAATCAAATCAGTCTACAAGTTATATTGGTAAATACAGGACTTACATGTCCAGTGGGATTGAAAGGAGGTGATGAAGAGTTTGTATATGTGAATCTGAGCCTGTTTAGATCTCAGATCAGCAAAATATTTAAGTGGTGTCACTTTCAGTGGTATTCAGAAGTGTGCTGAAATGTCTGGCTTGTACCAAGTCCATAGTCCTTTTCTGTGCCTTCTAGTACGTCTTCATTTGAGAGGTGTAATGTCTTGCTGCTCTTCAGGAAGCCTTGTTTGTTGTACTGGTTGTTTTTCTTTTTTTAATTTCCGCAGTCATTCCCATTGAGAATGAGGAGAGGAACAGGGAGTCACTCCATTCACTGAAATACAGGCTGTGAAACAAAGTTGGGTCATCTGCTGTGACTCAGAGCATGAAACCCAGTGTGTTAAGACCACATTCCTTATTAGCAGGGCAATTCAAATATAGATTACATGGAATACTTTTGCCTGGTATTTGTTAGGTCTTACAGTGGCTTTATACTACCTGGGCTGTCAAACACGTCTTACCTTACAAAGTAGAGAATAATTACAGTCTTCCAGTTAAGACATTACTGGATTGTGGGATTGTGTTGTGGGTGTGTTTGAGGCATTCTTGTTTTCCTGCTAGCATTTCCTCTGCACGGTAGAAAAGTTCTGTATCAGTGTTCCAGAAAAATCACACAAAAGAAAGGATGAGATGTGTCTTGCCTACAGAGGACCCAGTTCTGGTGACCTTTCCACCAGTGCAACCCTAGGCAAAAACTTACTGAATATTACACTTATCTCTTGCTTAAGAATCGGCTGTTCTTCCGGTGGAAGCAATTCTGGCAGTGGGATAAATCTGGCCAGTGGTGGATTGTTGTTTTCCTGTAAAAAATATTAATTAACTTTTCAGTGTTGAAGGCACTAGTGCCCATTAATATGGTACAAGAAATTACGATTGGGAAATGGCTCGTTCAAACAGTTCCAGAAAAAAAATGGTCACATCTTCAAGTAAATAAAAATTGATCCATTCCTATTTATGGTAAATAAATAAGTACTATGTGAAGGAAACAACACTAAAAAGAGAAATGCTTTTAAAGAGCGACTCAGCTATTGTGGTTTTATAGGACAAGTGAATGAAACTTGTTTGGATTCTTCCCAGAATAAATATACACACTTTTAAAGTCCTCTGGAGAATAGAAAAAGGAGCAGCAGTAATGCAGAAGCACTAGTTTAATCTCCAGTCCACCAGATACTTTTGCATTAGTGTGGAGTGCACATGGTCAGTCCTAAACCATTCTTATGCTGCACGTACATGTTTAACATTTGGAGTCCTTGAACATGTCTATGAAGCAGAGACACCCACGTTGTTCTTAGTGCACTACGCTGAGAAAGAAAGGCAAAGAAGCGTTTGCTTGTACCCATCCCCTTAGACGTGTCCTTGGGCTGAGAGTTCTCTATAAGCAGAATTCTTGGTATATATTGTGGGATGTCTGGAAAATAGATACTAATAAATACATCATTTTTTATGGAAGATGGATAATTCAGTGCCTAAGAATGTGAACTGGAGGATAAATCAATCCAAAGAGACTTTCTGTTCTTTGGTGTTCATTTCTCCTTTTTCTTTCCCCAGTGAATGTTCCTCAGCAGTCCCAGCAAAGGGATGTTTTTACAAATGTCTTGTTGAAAATCTCAGATCTGCTGTCCTTCCTCATGAGAATTCAGAATTGCAGACCAGAAGGTGGATCGTTGCAGCTCATGTTTAAAGCAGCAAGTAGCAAGTCAAGGTAATTTCAAGACTAAGTTGTTGTTTCTAGCTGAACTGATGGTCACTTGTTCTAAATCACTCCGATGTGCTTTGTGAGAAGTACTAGCACATTGCTGTTTCCTTTGGACTCCTGAATTTACAGTGATAATTGTACGACGTGTATCTGGGTTTAAGCTAATCTTCAGTTACCTCTTCCATTTTCATTTTACGCTTGCTTACTCTGCTGTGACCCCCTTTAGACTGCTAGTTCTATAAATCTTTGTCACAGAGGGTCACTGCGTTTGAGGGAAAGGAGAAAAAACTGTGAACAAAAAGAAGTCTAATATGCTTTCTTCACTAAATACCGTGTCAGAGGTAGGTGTGCTTGCTCCAGTCTGATTTAGCTAGTGCAGATGCCACTGCTAAATGCGTAAACTAAATACAGTCTAGTAGGGGTTTGTTAATTAGTTTGTTTACAGAAGCACTTACAGAAACAATTTGGTTCAGCAAGAGCTGATCAATCAAACTTCAGCTGAAGAAACCCTAGAGTGACCCTTTCCACCTGACCTGCTGGGGGACAGGTTAGAAAATACCGATAACACCAGCTATTGGCTGCTGCAGTGTGCGTTTAGTGTCCTCTGTGTGCGTTTGGGGGAAGCAGGGAGGGACTGCTTTTTCCACCTCAGTTGGAATACTCCTCCTTTTACAAGTACACCTTTGCCAAGAGAAAAAAATACTGAAAACTTGCCAGTCTAATAAATTTGAAGATTATGTAGATGAAAATCCCAAGGCCCTTGGGCCCTGACCACAGTGTTGTTTAGATGAATTGGCAGAACCTGAAAACCTTTATCTCATCCCTCTGACCTAGGGTTATTAAATGCCTTCTCCAGGCTCATCCTCCCAGTTCCCATTTTAGCTTCTCTCTTGTGGCGCAACAGAAGGAAGCTCAAAGCTCATGTTCTCTCTTTTTAAGCGTTGTTTGGAAAAGGAGCATCAGTAAGACTGATATTCTTTCCGTGGATGAGTGTGTTGTGGCCCAGGCTAGATTGATGTGTAGATGTTGTTCTGGTACCTAGTATCCAAATATAGCCTCAGAGGCTGGAACAGTGTTTGCAAGAGTGTATGTCCTCCCATCTGTTTTGGATGTGGTATCATCAGTTTTACTCGTGCTGGTGGGCRCTGCCTGGTGCAAGGAGTGCCATATTTGTGGTCAGTCCTCACCAGTGGAAGGCCACAACACTTTGTCCTTGAGGAAGCTTCCTCCTTAAGTGGTCCTTACGCTTGGATGTAGCTGTCAGACTTTAGATGATCACCTGATCTAGCAGTGGCTGCCTTGCAGGTCCTTGTGGGTTTACCCTAGATTCTGGGTGCTCCTGTGACAGGCACAGGTGACGGCACTTTGTACTCTTGGCAGCATGAATTATGCCACATTGTAAATGTGGAATCTCTTACTCAATTAACGTGACAGATTGAGCTTCTCAAAGCTCTTCCAGCTGATCGTGAGTTCAGCTAGTCCCTGTATTAGAGACAGAGTTATGGTACACATCCAATTGATGTACTTTGTGGAGGATGAGCAATTTACGTAAGTTGCATAGCAGGTCAGAAAAGAAGTGAAGGACGTACATAGAGTTTCTTTCTTCTAGGAGCAAATTGGAGCAAGTCGTGTACCGTGTTTACACTGTGAAGCCCAGATCCTGCCTTATACTATGCTGTTCTAATCTATGCTACATGACAATCTGAGCCTATGGCAATCTAAGCCTATGATTTTAAATGACAATTTGAGCCATGTAATTCAGGATCTGGACATTCTTGAGGTGCTTACATTTCAAACTAGACTGCTTATGTTTAACATCCTTTCTGTCTCTCATAGCTGCTCCCAGATGGAAAAATCATTTGGCTTGTGGGATGCTATTTAATAAAAATAATTCTTTATGTCTGAATTTATAAGCTGTGATCAGTACCAATAGAGGAAACTGTAGGTGATCACATCAGCAAAATCTTCATCAAGTGCTCCCCTCTGGTTTTCATTTT
The DNA here is from genome assembly GCA_035582835.1 of Phoebastria nigripes. Classification (NCBI taxonomy): domain Eukaryota; kingdom Metazoa; phylum Chordata; class Aves; order Procellariiformes; family Diomedeidae; genus Phoebastria; species Phoebastria nigripes. The sequence continues at coordinate 1,749,372 of JAYKAV010000622.1, forward strand.
CACCTCAAGCAGGGTGAAGAAAGTGAGACCTTTTCAGAGCTCTAATCTGCAATTGTCCAATGAAATTATGAGATCTGAATTTACACACTGAGGTTGAAAATGTCCTTGTTGTGCAGGAAAGGACATCAACTGCCAGAGTTGGAATACATAAAACTGCATGTACGATAATTTGTCCAAAGCTGCTATCAAAAAGAAAATAAGGGAGATGTCTTTGTCAGCCAAAATGTCACACCTTGCAGATTTAGAGCAGGATGAAGTGATTTGCCAACCTCCATACTACTCACAGGGGCCAAATAAGTCTTTTCCCTGTATAATCCCACTCGTCTTTCTCTGACCCTCCAGCCCTCAGCCTAGGCAGCTGATAATGTATGGTGTCACTAATCCACTAGGTCACATACAGTATGAAGCTCAGCATTTTGCAGGTTGCTATCTGTCTTTGAAAGAAAGACCATGGCACAATGCATGAAGACTTTATTTGCCTTTTACTATTTGTCTTCATCCACTGACTTTCATCAGTAGTTCTGCTGAATAATAGCAGTAAGAAAATGTTATGGAAGTGTACCAGGGGACCCTATCTCAGAATTACCAGTTATGCTACCTAATAGATACATCCTTCTGGTAATACAGGCTGTTTATCAAAGCATCTGTAGACAAGAATTTCTTTGAAGCAGCTGCCTAGGGAAGGTGTTTTTCATGAGCTTGGGGAGAGAGGGAGTATAGCAGGTTGAGAGTGGACCTGGAGCTGTGTGTAGGTTTTTTTGGCGGACATTACATGCAGGACGAGATCTTGGGAGGTGAGAATGCGGAGCACAGGGAGCTTGTGAGGAATGTGTGAGACAGGTCATGTGAGAAGATTACAAGTATGTATTAGAGAAATTGGAGAATTTATCTCAAGCTCTGCCAAGCTTTGTGCAACTGCCTACGTAACACTAAAGAAAGTTCCGGTATCTATTGAACTCATTTGCAAATAATCTGCATGAAAACTCTATAAATTTAACACTACTTGACAGCTCTAAAGAATGGAGTCACTTGCTTACGTATAAGGTCATAGCGGGTCACTTCTCACCCCCTTAAACCTGCCAGCCTAGTACAACAGTGATTCAAGGAGAAGCATGGGAACGTCTTCTGGTGGGAAGAGTGACACTTCAATCGGTATGGCTCCTGCAGTTCTTGTGTCTGTTGCTGCATCTGCCGGCTTGAGCAAAGTATGATGGTGAATTTGTGATGTAGGAACTGGAAGGGAGCTCATACTATACCCAGTCTTTGAATGAGACAGCTTGTAACTTGTTTTGAGCAGGTGAGGTTTCCAACTAGTGACCGATTCACGTGGGCTCATGTGCAGTGTAATGCAAGGAAGGAGGCATGCAGTCTTCCTGTAAGTGCATGCATAGTTACATCACAAAGGAAAACCTGAAGCAGAAAAGAAATGTATGAAAACAAACACCCAGGAGCTTGATGATGCAGGAGCTGAAGCTAATCTGTAAGGCCGCCATTTGTCCATCTGAGCATGTGCAACAAATACAGTTCTCAATACAATTCTCAACTGCGCGGTCACATGTTTTTTTCCCCTCTGGTTGTTAAGCAGTGGTAAGTATGGTACTTGTGTGGCCGCACAACAGCCTCTTTCATGAGCTGCAGGGTCAAAAGGAAATGTTATGTGCTATGAAGCTCAGCCTAGAGAGGAGGCCATGGCGCTTGGCAGAAGAAGCGTGGCATGCACCATTTTGGCAGGAAGAGTCAGACATGTGGGCCGCAAGGTCAGTGTGAGGGATAGGAAAAAAGTCACATATATCTTTTAAAGGCAGATGAATTTAATTTGGGATGACAATACCACAATCATTTCCAGCCTTTCACTCCCACCTCTGCTTCTCTGATCCTGCTACCAGTGCTAGCACAAGCATTCATAAACCAATACAGCTCAATGCAGCTCCCAGTTGCTGGTGGAAATAGGAAGGAGTGACAGGAGTGGGAAGTGGGAGAGTTGTCTTTTGGTAGCAGCTGGTGGTTATGTTGGCTTAAAGTAGTTATGGAACCACAGCTCATGACTCCAGGCACTCACAGGTTTTAGTTCTAGCCATGCAATTATTACCTGTTTTTTCCAGATCTAACACAGTTAGATTTCTTTAAATTGAATATCCTGGATTTTCACTGCTTGTTTTGGAAACACATGTAATATGCTTTATGTACAGTGTACCTCAAGTTACTGGTAAGCACTCTCAAGTTCTTAATGTATTTCTATTTGGGGATCAAAGAGGACGAATCCCTGCCTGGAGTAGATTTGACTTACCCCACTATGGTGKTGTGGTTATCTCCCTGCTGCCCTTTAACAGATCACAAAGCACAYCTGGAAGCAAGAGATCTTGAACTCACCCATGGGTACTAGTTTTTAGCTTTGTGCCACAGCAGCTCAGCCTCTCAGTTTGCCTTTCCTCCATCCATTTCCTTTCCTCCTCCTGTCTCTCTGGGCATATGTTTTAGGCAGTAAGTCTCTCCCTTCACTCCACAGTAGACAAATAGGTATGTGAGAGGTGTCACATGTGGGATGGTTGCTACCAGGTACTCCTGTTCCTGGTACCAAGATACTTGGTGTGTGATGGTTGACAAAGGGTAGTGGTTCTGTTCACAGTCACTCTCCACTCAGCTCTGCTCTTTTGAAGTGAGAAGTGTGAGCTTGTCCCCTCCAGTGGGAGTCCTCTGTCTCTCCTGGTGTCAAAGGCAAGCTGTCTTCCTGAGCTTGGGAAATCATGAGGGACTTGGGAGCTGCTCACTTAGGCTGACGGTGGTGCAGGTGGAAAGCAAAGAAAAGGAGAAGAGGGTGAGTAATGAGGAAAAGGCAGGCAGGCCCAGTTCTCCTACCATCTCCTGAATGAAGACAAGCTGTGTAGCAATGTTCCTCAGCTTTCCTGTCTGCACAGTAGGTATAACTGCAAGTCTTTGAGGAGTGTAGAGAGAATGAATGTTTCCATTGTGCTGTGCACACAAAGTGTTCGCTATTGAGAAACTGATCTTGTTTCATCATGTTTGTCAACAGTTGATGTTCTGTTGCTTTGCTATCTTGTCCATTACAGGGGCGAGAAGGCATTAGCAAGGGGTTCTGTTTGCTTCCCTTAATGGCTGATTCCCTTGCTGTTGGCTAAGAAATCGTTAAGCTTGTTCAGAAGGAGACTGTGCAGATTTGTTTCTGAAAGCTTTACAGAAATCTGTGGACAAATTGTCTGAGCCGAGGGCATTTCCAGATTGCATATCCTTAATTGTATTAAACACTTCAGAGCCATCTGACGGATTGTCTCACAGTTCAACCATCTGGTCTGGAAATTTAGGCAAGCCTTACTTTATGGAGAAACTCTGAGTCACTCATACTGGAGTGTGATTAGATGGCCCCTGGGCTGCTCTTTGATGGAGAAAGGCTAGTATAGTGTCACTGCTGATAGTATGCTGATTGAGAGAAACATAAGGTTTTAGGGRCTCATTAGTTTTGATTAATCAGGCTAAAAATACAGCTTTCTTGCCTTTCTTGTCTTTGCAAAAAGACTCGTTACCCCCTCTAAGTCCAAACCATAAAAATTGGCATTGTTCTTTTAGTTGCTTTGTATTTGTTATTATAAATCTACAAAGCCCACTCCACTTTCAAAACAAATTCTTGTTGTGTTTTAGGTAGTTAAGACTTGTTTACTTGATTACCACAGCACTTAGAAGCTTTGATGCACCACTTCTTGCAACACCCATGTGAGGTAGGGAATATGGTTACCCTCATAGTAGCAACAGGAGGATGTACAGAGAAATAAAGTCACGTAGGAGAAGGTGACTTTCACTGAGGACTACATCAGCTGCATGAAAGTCACTTTAGTGCTGGTTTCATGCCTGCTGGTTTCACACAGCTGGTGAGCTGCTGTGCTCACTCTCTTTCCCCGAGGCAGAGAAACTGTAAATAACTTGCTAAGAGATTCCTGGGGKGAGATCGGGTGCCATGAGGCCGCTCTTGTTTCCAGGCCAAGTGTGCACGCATGGTGTGTGGTGGGCTCAGGAAAGCTCCTCTTTCAATGGGGAGCTTATTTATGCCCTCTCATCATGTGCTCAGTGTGCCCTGTGCTGGCCAGCCCAGAGGGTTTTGAGGGTGCTGGCTTTCCATATAAGAAAGCTCAGCACTAGGTTTTCATTCTCTTTTGTAATGATCTGTATTCAGTGCTGGCAAGGTGAGGCAGGGTGACCGATACTGAAAGGGAAGGGAGGCAGTTAGAGAAATGCTTTCAATTGCATACTGCAGCCACTGCAGACTCAGTTTTCAAGATGATTTTGGCCAATAAAACAAGCATTTATATTTAAAATTATTTGGAGACTAGAGATCTATTTGTGTGCTCGAATCTGTCAATAATTAGGCCCAAGAATACACGATATTTCCCAGAAATGCCATGGATCACAGAAGGCTCTACAGGCCTGAATCTCCAGAGAATCACTTTTAAATCTCCATGTCCTCAAACCTGAATTGTAGCTGGAGATATATCTGGAGGCCATCCCATTCCTTCCAATTCTAAGATATGAAGTAAGCAAGTCCAAATGAGAAATGAACTCTGCTAAGCTAGAACTTTTGTCCCACCGTCAGATGTACAGCAGTCAGCAGTGGCAGAAGGGAATGCTTTTCTGCCCTCCGGGTTTGCCAAAATCTTTCACCGGTAGGACTGAGTGTCCAGGAGGCTGTCCCTGGGACACGGGAGACTTTCCAGCTTCCTGCTTCAGCTTCTGTATGTTCACTGTGTTGTGGGACAAATGTTGAATTGCCTTTTTTTTCTTCCCCTTYGCTCCCCTCTCTCTCCCTCTCTCACTCCTTTCCCAACTCTTCCCATTGACGGCATATGTTAATAGGGAAGAAGAGTTTCATTTACACAACCAATCTAATCTGTCACACATGGGCAGTCCTGCTATCAGTGCACTGTGCTTGAGTAAGATTTATTAATTGTAAGACAGTGGAGTTCTTTGCTTGTTACCCCTTTAACCTTCTTTCTCTGATTAGGAAAAGTCCCGAAGTGATTGCTCTGACTATCTGGGATGATCCCAAGATTAAAACTCAAATTTTGATCAGTTCTGTATGCTAAGAGGGGCTGACTGCTCCTGGTTTTCTAGGGGTAATTCAAAGGCAATGCTGTGGAAGTGAAATGACATTCTCAGTACAAGAAAGACATAGGCCTGTTGGAGCGGATCCAGAGGAGGGCCACARAAATGATCAGAGGGATGGAACACCTCTCCTATGAAGAAAGGCTGAGAGAGTTCAGCCTGGAGAAGAGAAGGCTCCAGGGAGACCTTATTGCGGCCTTTCAGTACTTAAAGGGGGCCTATAAGAAAGATGGGGACAAACTTTTTAGCGGGGCCTATTGCGATAGGACAAAGGGTAATGGTTTTAAACTAAAAGAGGGTAGATTCAGACTAGATGTAAGGAAGAAATTTTTTACAGTGGGGGTGGTGAAACACTGGCACAGGTTGCCCAGAGAGGTGGTAGATGCCCCATCCCTGGAAACATTCAAGGTCAGGTTGGACGGAGCTCTGAGCAACCTGATCTAGTTGAAGATGTCCCTGCTCATTGCAGGTGGGGGTTGGACTAGATGACCTTTAAAGGTCCCCCAAAGGTCCCTTTAAAGGTCCCCAAATTATTCTATGATTCTATTCAGTACTAGAGCTGGGGTAAACACGGTCAGAAGCTGAGACATTTCCCTCTTCCTCATCCTTATTTAGGTGATGCAGCAAGCAATGCTAGCTTGCAGCAGGGCTGCAATTTTGGGGTGTTTTGGGTGTCTGGGTAAAAGAGACTTTGTTGAGTGAAGAGACTTTGTTTGTTCTGCCCAGCTTCACTCCTGGCTCTCTTACAATCTGCTGTTGTTTTCTGCTGTGCTTCAGAAGGTGCAGTTTCAGGAAGAGAGTACAACAGTGGCTTGAGGCCATCTCTGCTTCTATTCCTCAGCTTCTCAGGGGCCAGTTTAAATTAGAGCAGCCCCCGTGGGTGCTCTTGCAGACGCTTTACCCAGCTGCTTCTGTTTCTGGAGCACAGAATGCCTCAATCACACCCCCATCCCTGACATTGCCCCTGTGCCAAGGACAGAGATGGTGGCACTGTACGAATGTATGCAGGCCCTATGCTGCTCTGTAGCTGCTGCTACATGCTGGAGCAGTGTGTGAAGGCTGAAATGGGTCTCTGTTCTGTAAAATGCTTATATTATTTCATTGGGATGTTGCAAGGGTTGGAGTCTATGAACTTTGGTGTTACAGAACCCAGATTTTAATATATTGGGGGCAAGTTTTGCTGTCTGTCCAGTGGTGGCAAAAAGCAGGGTGGAGGCATTCCAGCTACACTTGAATTTCCTGTGAGTTTGTCCAACTCAACATATAACTAAGGCCTCTCAGTGTGTCCCAGTGCAGCAATACCAGTGGTGGGAAGCTGGAGAGAGGAAGCAATGGATACATTGCTGAGCTGCCCACCCATTCCTCAAGTGGATGAGCTGGAGAGCCCACAGGTTCTTCAAAGGGTTTCAGGAAAGTCAGCCAAAGGTTGTGTTTATATGGACCATTTCCTTCAAAACATCTAGCATTTTGGTTGGTTAAGAAAAGAACCTGGCTGTCAATAATTTTCTGGGGGCATTTTGACAGAAAATATGGCATTGCTTTTAAAAAAAAAAAAAAAAAGTCTCTGAATTGCAAAGAAAGGAAAAAAGAGGCTATTTTTCATGAAAGAACTGCACGTGAAGCATTCTACCCAGGTCTTAAGATTGCTTCATTATTTGTGTGAATTATTTATAACTGGGCTTTCCTTCACTCAAACTCGTATAGTTTTGTGCAATAAAAGGAATTTTCCATTAGAGGCATGTAACAGGGTTTTGCACTTAATATTCATGCGGTGTGGTGTGGGTCTCTGAGTAAAACATCCTGTCTGAACGTGAAGTATCAGCACTAACCTGGTTAAGCAGTACATTGAACCTCTCTCATTATATAGGTCTAGCTGTCTGCTGCATGTCACAGACATAAGGGAGTGAAAACTAATCTGTTGCAATCCCACAGCTGAGGGGTATCATGTAAAGGCACCTCAAGGTTGCTCTAGGTTTCCTGGTGGATTGCAAGAGCAGCCTGCAAGATGAGCTGATGCTCCAGACAACTTTTTGTTTTAATAGCCTCATTGCTTCAGTGAGGCATGTATTGGCTATACCCAARCAGTGATTTCCCCTTCCCAATGAAGATTAAGATAGCTGTGCCTCCCTTTGCCCCACATAATTAGCACAGACCTTCCCCAGCAGGCTAAGGACTGAGGTTTCTCCTGTGGCCGCCAAGCATATTGTTCATGCCCTTTTCCACAGTGAACCTGCTTTTCCAAGGTGTAAACGCTATAGCAAAGGTTATGCACTGCTTGAAACAGTTTTCCAGCAGCTACTCTGCTACTCTGATAGTCTCTCCATTTTCTTTTTATAATTTTGTTTGTATAAATACAATAAGCAGATAGATTATATTGCTGGACCGGAAGGATAAAAACTTCTCATTTTCCACATAGACCCACAAACAATTTTATTTCTAGTCTTTTCCTATATTTTTGTTCTGAGTACTGAATTTTGTCATTTTTTCCTTAACCTCATGAGGAGATTGCTGTAATACTTATAATGCATTATCTCAAGTGAAAGAGGGAGGAAATGGGTTGCTGACCTAAATATCAAGGGTCTAATTGCTTTCTCCCACAGAAATGAGCATGCAAGGGACTGAGAAGGGACTCATTTAGAAATTTTTTCCCCCATTCTTTGTCCAGGATAGTGGGAGTATGTCCCTTCTAGCTGAAATGGGGAATTTCCTTCCAAAACTCTCGTGCAGATCCTACAGGACTTTCAGCTGGCCTGTGCCCATCCTAAGGATGATGTGAGTTTTGGACCTGTTGCTGGATTCTTTGCTTTCTGCTCGGGTCCTGCCAAAGCCAGTGGCGGTGCCTTACAAAGGCATGTATTTAGGTCAGATAATGATTAGGGATGAACCAGCCCAGTCTTTTCTATTGCTGTCTGCAGATGTGTGTTTTCTGTAAACTTATGGAAGTTCAGGGAATGCCATTCTAGTTTCTGAAGCATAACTCCCTGAAAGTCAGTCGCACAATTTACTTTGTGGAAGAATGAGCGGTGAGTCTTTCAAGACGAGGTATGCTGTGAACTTTAAGAATCCCATGTATATTTTATAAAGCCAAGATTTGGCCTGTCCTGTTGGCCTTTTGCTCCCCTCTTATGCAATGCAGAGGTTGAAGAGTATGCTGTTTACCTGGCTGAATTTTAGTGCTGTTGTACACTCAGAATCAATTCCTGTATTGGTCAGTGTTAGAGAAGGGAGAAAGAATATTGCAGACACATCTTTTAGTCCTGACAGCCTATTCTGTGGGGTAGGCATCCCTGAGAGATATACCTGAGGAGCAGTGTTGGTATCGATAGCTCTAAGTATAGCCAGTTAGAGGAAACCAGCTCCCTCTGTCTCCATTGCAGCAGAACCAACAAGCAGAAACCCCTGTCCCAGGGGCAGCCTGGGTTGTCACCATGCTGTCAGAGCACTTCAGAGCTCTAGGGCCACATCTCTACATGTTCCAACTGCAAACTGTGTTTAAACAGGCATCTTGTCAGCTATGGCTGTCTGAAAAAATACTGAGAAGTCTGATACAGACGGATGCTGATAGCGCTTTAGCCATGGGGTTGTTTGTACCTGCTTAGAGCACCAAATGTCTTATTTTGCTTAGCAAGCCTGGAGAATTTGTCAGAAAAGAAGTCAGGGTTGAGGCAGATATAATTCAGGTCATTATGGAGGGGCCCAAATAATTTATAAACCAAAAATTGAAAATGTTCATCAAGAATAAACTTTGAAAACAGCTCAATCTTGCCAATTCCTATGGTACTAGAAGAATTAGCTTCCTTCTGGTTGTGTAGGTAACAAAATCTTCGGGGCCAATTTTCAGCCAATATGAGTCAGCAGACCTGCTATGCTGACTCATATCAGTTTGTTTATGTTTTCCTACAGTTTGTGTAGCACCATGAACACTGCCAGCTCCTTATAAATAAGCCGTGTTTCAGTATGCCAACAGATACCTCAGAAGGCAGGTCCTAGGTATAAAGTCTTGTCTTCTGCACCAATCCGAGTTGTCAGATCATTCTCGCCGCTTGCCAGTCCTTGCCAGCTAGACACCATTCCGGTGGATGTAAGGGATCTCAGCGAACAGAGATGAGTGTCTGCTGCATGTCATGAGATACTTGGTTGCTTTGGCCTCTTGACTCTTAGTTCATGCCTAGTCTAGTGTAGGTAGGGGTCTAGTGAGAGACATATCTTTGAAAAGTGAGAGTTTTTCCTCTTTTGTTTTGTAGTGTGTGTCCTCCCAGTGTCTTAAAATGGATGGTAATGGGCTACTGATGTGATCTTGTTTAAAAATTATTAATCTGTTATGCAAATGAGATGTGAAAATAATGTGCTTGGGTTTTTTGATAGTTTTTATGTTCTTTGTTTTTAGTGCTTAAAACACAGAGCATACTGTTGTCTTAATGCCAACAGGGAGAGGGAAGTGGTATGAGATGTTCTTGCTGAACATGTTTTTATCATCTCTGCTTATAGTTAGTTTGCTCTCTGAGGTACTTGCTCATTAAGGGAACCTATTAAGCGATAGCAGAAGAAAAGAGATATTAAGATGCAGTATTCTAGACAGCAATGGAGAGATCTTCAGCTCTAGTTCTCAGTGCAGTGGTAATTTAGGTGAATACAGGATTTGACAGCCTCGTTTGCAACARCTGCATTCTTCCTCCTTTCTCATTATATATAGAGAAAGTGAATCCCTGGGAAAATAGTAGTGGATGAAAAGAAGACTCCTGAGCCACACTGCTGTTATGTTGAGATCCTGTTAGACCTTGCACGTTGTATGGGATTAGCTGTGGTCAGAGCTCTGGTGGAAAGCCGTGGGGCTGCTGTGCAAGCCCACGAGCAGTGCCAGGGAGCAGCAGGGACAGGGGAGGCACGGTGACAAGGCTGGTAGATGCAAAGATCCTTACCAGCAAGGATGCAGCTCTGCAATGCCGGGGCAATGCAAGCTGAGAGGCCGGGTGATGGCAGCCGAGGTCAGGCAAGAGCCCAGTCTGGTGGATGAGTACAGTGATGAGGCAAGTCTGCAGGTCAAGCTGAGGAGTCAGCCAGTGAGTCAGGGCCAGGATCAGGTCAGGACAGTAACTGGGGTCAGACACAGTGCAGTGATTGCCAGGCAAGTCTATAGTGGCAAGGCACGTCCAAGGTCAACCTTGGAAATCAAGTCTGCAGGGTAGTGTCAGGGTCCAGATCAGTGGGGTGTGTGGCCAGGCATGGGCATGGCTGTGATGCTGCTGCAGCATAGCTCTGGCAGGGCCAAGTGCGAAAGCCCTGGATTAAAAGGGGCTCCTATGCGAAAGATGGTTTTTACTTCATGATGAGGCTATTACAGAGCTCCCGGGGAAAAGAGGGCCTTTTGGTTCTCTGTCCAAAAGCAAAGAAAAGGTGTGGTGGGGGGGATGGAAAAAGGAAAGGAGAGAGATACAGACTTTCATGGATGTATTTATTAAACTAGAAGAAAAGCCTGAAGCCTAATTTTCTTACCCTCTCACCTGTTTTCTCCATTTTGCAATGCATGGATACGCCCCTGGTCAGACATCTCTTACTTAGCTGCCCACAAAAAAATATGGGCTGGTAGTAGTAGCAAGGCTAAAGAAAAGCTTTTGCTTCCTTACACAGCTCCTGAAAATAGAGTTGTATTTGAGTACTGAGTACTTGTTTTATATTAGAAATGCAAAATCTCATGCCAACTCAGTGTTCAGACTATGTGTTTAAAATAGCTAAAGGTCCGGAAGTACAAAATTCAGGTTCCAGTTGCAGTTCTGACTCACAATCCTGTTGCACATTGCAGGGTTTAGTATTTTCCCTTCCTGTTTAAGTGTATAAATGGATGGTACAACRTATGCCTATTTTGGGATTTCTTCTTCCAGTTCCCAGCAGAAGCCAGAAGTGGAATAGAAATTAGAAATAATTTTATTAAAATTAGAATGAATAGAAAAAACAACACTGACTGTCTAAACTTTGGCATGCTTGGAGTCCAAATCTGGAGCTGAGTTTGGCTGTGACCCAAGGTGAATGAATATGAACATCCTTTATATTACTTTTAGACACTCCTTATCATTAAAAAGCACTCAAATAAAAACATACTTTGAATTGCTGTTTGGATGCATTTCTGGTAAGCTGTCAAGAAAAAAGAAAATGACGACATTGCTCCAGTGAAAACATTTGGTTTAGTTTGTTCTGATTTTTTGCATGACCTTTTTGTCACCATCAGCTGAACTGTTATTTATCCTYGTCATTGCTGTTTTCAGGGGTCTTCAACCTATATTCCCCTTTTGTCCTAGGACAGTAAGTAGCTTATGTGAAAGGAAAATGCAATAAGCCTTGCTGTACGTTGATTCTGTAAATTGCATGTATTTGTGGATGTCATTTTTTTGTTGCAAAGAGACAAGCCTGCTTTTTAAACTCAAACCTCCAAGTCAGAATTCCATTTAAGGACACTTTTCTTAGTCTGTGGTGGTGAAAATCCACTATAGACACACCTGTGGGTGCTAGGTTTTATTCCTGGTGGAAGAAGTTAATTTCTTCAAAGGATGCCTTTGCTTTTGTCAAAAACTAATTTTGTCTCGTACTTATAAAGTGTAAGGTACTGGAATATCAGAGCAGGTGTCAGACAAGGAAAGGAGAGCAGGCATCATCAGATGCTTTAAAGCAGAGTAGTTTTCCTCTGGCAAGGAAGATGTTCAACATGTTTAACAGCACGATTTTTTTTAAACTGTTTATCTGACAGGAGGAGTTTCCTTATTAGATGTCACACTTACTGCTACTCTTTCTGAATTATTTTTCACTATGTACACTTAGAAAAGTGACATTTTTGGTCAGAGGGATGTTCTTTGTGAGTTTTTTTTTAGTTGTTGCTTCAAAGAGTTTTAACTCCCATTTACAGCAAGATAGCAAAGGAAATCTTGCAGATTTACAGCAGAGGCTGACTCTGACCACTTCTGTAACCTGAACTATTTGGAGAGGAGATGTTTGATAGTGTRAGCAATAGGATAGACTGTTTTGTAGTTTGATAGGGGAGTTTGGAGGTACAAGTCTAAAGGTCAGCTTTTAACACCTTTAAGTGGTCAGGTCCTCCTTTGTACACTTCTAGAATAGCCTCCCATAAAATTGGACTACTCTATCTTAAAAAAACCACCACCAGCAGTTATTTTCCTTACAGAATGATTTAAACCTGAAAACGAGAGAAAACAGAAGAAACAAACTAGTGACAGAGATTTGCATTGAAGAATAGATTAAAAAAAAGTTTAAATGTCTACCTATATTAAAAAAGAAGAAAAATGCTCTTATTCTATGGAATGCAGTAGTGTATAAAAGCTTATATAATTTCCTCAATTAGCTAGTCATAATGACATCAGATTTGATTGCACATATTTCTACTATCCCCTCAAGCAAAGAAGAGTGTCTCTGTTGAAGAGGTGTTAGCTAGTATAGACAATCATACGGGCTGGACATTCAAAGCTGCTCTATTTCTCAGGATCCCTTTTCAGCAGCAGTAAAGGGAAGAAGCCACACAGGAACAGAGAGGAGACAGTACACGGTAATTTACCAGGCCAACAAGGCAAAATACAGCTGTTGGAAGAAGTATAGCACAGGGCAAAGTTACCAGCAGCTTCACAGCCAATTTTGATACTATTATTTGTACTGTAGAAGTACCTGGCCTTTCCACCTGCACTGGGACTCTTCTGAAAGATGCTGTGTAAAGAGGAGGAAAGCTTTGATTCAAAAGTAGCGAGAACTTTTTGTTTAAAAATGTATAGGTTTACAATGTTGGAAAGATAGTTTATCATATTAAATTACCTCGAGTAACATAAAGGTTACTGTCCAGCAGTAGGTAGCTTGCATGGTATGTGTTGCATTGTTGCCATGTCAAGGAAAGTACTAGGTATCCTAAGGTGTGTGCCTGCTTGATGAGGCTGGGATACAGGCTCTGAGTTGAAAACGGGTTAAATCCAAAAGATGGTCCTAGCATTCTCCCCAGTAGGGAGGAACACATATTGCAGGAACTGTGGGATTTAGGGTCTGTCTTTCTGACTGGGGGCCCATCACAGGCAAGGAACAAGGCATGCCGTGGATCAGAGAAGAACATGACCTTGTCCTTGCAGACCCTTGTGCCTACCTGCACGTTCGCTTATTGGACCTTCTTGAGAGCTGCCTGTTATGTAGCCATGCTGACGGGCTGTACGTGCCTGCTGGGCTCCCGGGGCTTCTGACTGCCTTTGCCCGACTGCAGCCCTTTCTCTAAAGCAGTTCAGTCACTGATTATTTGCTAGGATCAAACCATGAAACATGCCTATCCCCCATGAACTGCAGCTCCCACTGTCATGGAATTTCTCAAGAGGATGAATATGACCTTCAGACTGAGTTTGACCAGATTTACAAGTACTGACCCAGCTGAGTGCAGAGGGTGTCCCTGTGTAACATTGGGATGCACTCCAGGCAAGTGCTGTTCCCTGTCCTTTTTCAGCTTAGCCCTATATGAGAGCATTGGGGCTTTTGCTGCAATTATTGACCCAATTTATTAAAATGTTAATAAGAGCTGCCTACTCTGTGGAAGAGTCAGGCAGTATCTGGAAAACGTCTCACAAAGAGCCATTACAGTTCCCAGTGTATGCATAGGGTATTAGCAAGCACTTAACTGCACTCAGCTAGTCACATGGCTGCACCATCTGAGCTGTCCTTAGCTCAGTGGAGTAGGTGGATGTGTCTGCACTAGCGTTTGGGCATTCATATATCACCATGAGTTGTCCCAGTTCTCCACAGGAAAGACAGTGCTCAGAGTGAACTCTGCTAGACTGTGAGTGTAGAAGAGTGCGTGTTTTGTAACTCATTCCCTTTGTCTGGCCTTGCCCTGGATTTCACAGGTCTACCCTAACTGTCCATCTGATGATGTTCCTGATCTTCTGCATAACTCTTACAAACCAGGCTCCTCCTACTCCAAGATGCATTTCCGTGATTAATACATATGCACGGCAAGGGGAACATTAAAAGAAACAAGACCATTAGCTCTACCAAAACAAAGCGGCCTCCGATATTGTGGTTCTTTCTGGAACCGGATGGACGGACAAAGCACAGGAGGGAGAAGTTGTCACTAGTGAGAAAGGGCTTAGATGCTACAGCAATGACAGTAGCATACTAGCTACTTCTGTAGCCCTTGTCCTTCTGTACCCAAATTCTACCACGGACCATGCTGGTGTAGTTAAGCCAGTGCAAAGGCTGTTGTGGAGCCAGCACGCGAAGACTGCTGTAGACCAATTGTCTCAGTTAACCTGTGGAGAAGATATCTTGAATTGCTCAGGTACAGCCTTCTTGGGAACTCTTAGACCAGTCCACTGGTGCTTTGGGAAGGACTCGAGGCTGAGAGCTGGTGCTGAGAGCAGCTTTTTCTTCACCTAAAGCATGAGCATGGAGCAGGTGGGAGGGAAGCCCCCTGAGGGGAGGCATTTGTGAGGTGGTCACTGATTGTGTCCCTCAGTGTCTGGTATCTAGGATTTTTCTGGGGCTTAGAAGACTACTCTCCTTTCATTACAAAGTTCTCAGAAGGCAGGATAATTCACACTGTCTGGGGACCTGCAACCTGGGGAATATCTTTCTACTTTTTCTTACAAAGTTTTCTCCACCCTAGTTCTGCCCTAGCTGGATTTGGAGATCACATTTTTGGTAATAGCAATGGAAGATTAAAATGGCCAAAGTACAACATTAACAGCAGAAAAGAACCATGTGATTCATTAGAAATGCAAATGTAATGTTTAGAAGGCATAGAAGGGGAGTCAACAACTCCTCATAGAAGACRACATTTTGAGAGTGGTGTTTAGGAGTAATGGAATGAGACAAAGGAAAGGAAAACTTCAGCTGAGCAAGTAGGAAATTTGCGTAGCTGTGAGATTCATTACACCAACAGATACTTTCCCAGGACATGAGGTGGAAGAATCCATTGCTTGAGTAATTGGAAACTGATGGGTGGGTAAGCCCAGGGGAATGATCCTTCTTGTTAGACTGGGGAGATGGACTTGGAGTTTCCCWTCTCTCATTTCAAGGACTGTATGTTTGAGTGAAGAGAGTAACAGGACTCCCTTTCTCTGTGCCAAAAGGTCTTGGCTGTCTTCTGTGGTTCTCACACCCACAGAATACCAGACTCTTGCATGTGAAGGTACCTTGGTGGCTGCTTTTAACTTTTTTCAAAGTATTTTAAAAACTTTTAGGACAGTTACAAATCACCTGTGTGTGGGTGACTACACGGAATATTTAAAGTACGTTTAGAAGTTGCTCTGAGCACCCAAGATACTAAAGATGATAAGATTTTCATGCATACTGAGAAGTCTTACCTCACGTGGCTGTTTGAAAGGGGGTGATTTAGCATTTTGAGCAGCTTTCCTTGCATGAGCTGTGTCATGTGTTTTACAGGGGAGAGAGATGGAACTTTTTTGTATTTGCAGATCTGTTGAATCTGGGATGAGTAACAAGGGGGTCTGGTCTCAGTTACTGTCTCAGATGGTGCCTTATGGTTGTAATCAGGCAGAACATGGTGGCTTCTGATGATTTTGGGGGCAAAGGGGGGCAGAGGAAGAGGTTTTTAGCATCAGTCAGTCTGTGACTGGTGATTTCAGAACAGGATAGACCTTTTGAGGTGTCCCAAGCAGCATACAGTGTCTTTAGTGTAGATGGTCAGGAAACATAAAAAAAAAAAAACAACTTTAGAAGAAAAATGAAAATAGATTAGGGGAGATGGAGAGAAGACCAAAATATCTATTAATGTGTACTTGTCTCTGTGAAAATTCCTCTATATGTTCATTATTTCTTCTTCTTTTTCATTCTGAAGGCTAGAATCGCAAATTTGGGATCTAGAGTGAATCCTGTTTTTCCTAGGATTTCTGATCCAGGGTAGCAGTTCAGACAATTTGAGAGGCAAGAAAGAATAGAGGGATTGCCAGCAAGCCAGACATCTTATATTTAGCACCCAAACAGAAAATTAGTAGCTCCTTTGAAAGTGATACCTCTGTGCTTTGCTTTCCCTAAAGTACTGTGTAAGGGGTGCAGGGGATATGGCCTGGGTTGCAGGAGTGAAGTGATATTCCAGTCCATGAATGCTGTTTGACATTCCTATGTGGTGGGCATGCATGATGCAGAAGATGTCTGTTGACAAAACAAACACAAATTCGACAAGTTGGTATTTGTTTTTTGAAACAAGGTGTTCATGTACATACTTTGTCTGATGCACTTTTTTCTGCAGTTTTACCTACTAAATTTGTTATGCATGACTGTAACTTTTCCTGACAAGAGGCAATATTTCTTACTTGTATTTAGGTACCATGAGCCGTCTACGTCTGGGCAGCTGAGTACAAGTGGAGTCATTTTAATAGTGTAGCTGCAGAATGGGGAGAGCTGCTAGAAACTTAAGCTGTCTGGCTTTTGGTGCAGATCAAGCCTGGAGCCGGAACTGCTCAGACATGGCAGTTATATTTCAGTGGAGATATATTATTTATGAATTCCCGGTTGTCACCATATTTAAAAACATGTGAAATCTGTTGGTGTGCAGAAAATAAGTCTGGGAGAGGTCAGCCAAGATAGCAAACTGTGCGAAAATCATGGCAGACATCCACTTAGTGCTGTAAATCAAGCACTTTCCCTGGTTTTCAGGCAGATACTTGATTCTGCTGGATTTGTCATATGATGGTCTCTTAATCAGATAGGAATTTGAGTCCATCCTATTAGCTCATTCTTATCAGAACCAGATGTGCTGTTTTTTTATTATTATTATTATTGTTACTTATCATTATTATTAGGGGAAACAAATATTTCTTAACAAATTGCTCAGGCAATTTGGATTGCTGTGTGTAGTGGAGGAATCTTGGATCTCTGTAAATGAGCGGAGGTTGAGAGTTCACTCCGTTGAACAAACAGGCAAATTTGTCCGAAGCTATTAAATCTAAATCACAGTTTATTACATTTCTTTGTGTAATAAACTGATCATGCAGTGAACTTTTTGTATGTGGTCATGTACTCATTGGAGGGTAACAATCATTTAGCCAAATATAGTTTCAGATAAAACCAGTCCCAGAGTTCAGATGTGTTCAGATGAAGGGGATTGATTTGGCTCATCATACTAGCAGAGAAACAGTTGTATAGTTGTCTGTAGTTTTGGTGAAGGAATCTGGCTCCCAGCTAAATGTAATATTTTGCATGTGCTTATTTTTAACACACTCTGAGGAGCTCTGATGCAACTTTGAAAGTATTTCAGTAAATATTAGTTTTTAATATGGAACATCTGTGCACGATTATGACAAGGAATGTGACAGGCTTTATCTTGCTCAGTTCTCTTTCACCGCATGCGAAAATGTTGTCCAAGCTGAACAGTACGGTTCCTTTTCAGTCTGTGTATGTACAAGAGAGAAAAAATGAGGGAGATCTGGATTCATCCTGTCTGATTTTAGGCAGTAAATGGACATTGGGGTTTCACAAGTGCTTTAACCAGGGAGGAAGCCAGCACAGCTACTGAAAGAAACAGCTGGACCCCTCCCCATCATTCCTTCCCATACAGCCCCCTGCCTTGTGGCAGTGCAAGTGTGATGAACAGGTTTGTTTCAACCTAGTTCTCCCCTCTGGTTCCCCGCATGCAGGCACAGCCTCTTCTGTCACCACAAGGGAAGGGGCAGCACTGGAGTGAGGATGGGTAGCTGGGGCAAGGGGGCACAGAGCTGTAAATACTGCCAGCTTAAAGCTCAAAGATTACTTTTGAGCGTTCTCTATAGTCAACAGGGAGCGAGCAAGCAGATTTTAGCTGGCTGAATTCCTCTCTGGAAGGCACCTATCTCATGCCTAGTATCTTCCACGTTATTTTTTAATTAGGATTGGTCCTCAGAATTTGAGAAACCAGCAAGTGCTAACTAAGTACCAGCTAAGCTGAATCCTGTTTCACATCTGAAAGCCGATAAGACCACGGGGGAGAATTTAAGATAAATATGCTCAAAACCAGCACTGTTGATCCAGCACCTTTCAACAGTACTGAACTTCACTGAAAATTAAATGCAAACACAAACCAAACTGAAACCATTAATGCATTTAGCTAGAATATTATCCTCCAAAGTGTTAGCAGCCTGAACTAAAACTGTCAAGAAATTTAAAGTATGCCTATGTCTCAGTGTGAAGGCCATATATTACTTTAACAGATCAGGCATTTATTTATGCTTCTTTTTGTTACATTAGGGTTTGTGAGATGGAATTGATTAATAAACCGTCACATTAATGTTTCCACTTAGCCCATTGCTGGCAACACCCGCCTTTCAACAGCAGTGTTAACATTATAATGACATTGAACAGGCAGACAAAAATACTGTGTGTAAATTAGGCTTTTTATAACTTACTGCTTACGTAGGATGGACTGGAGGTAAGCGTGTTTTACCAAGGCAGAACTTTTAAACCTTTGTCTTTCTCTGACCCCAGTCACATAAAATTAAAGCTCTTTAAAAGATGGAATTTTGAAGATCCCAAGGGAAAATTTCTATCAGTATGACACATGCTAGGAATAATGCCTAGAACAAATGGTCTCTTAGATGAAGACTATACTGAAGTGAAGCAATAAATAAAAGGAACTGGAAGTTTTGATATGTGATAAACAGTATGAGTTACCTGCCTATCTGAGACCTCTTGGGAGAACTATATGTAAATTGGGATAAAAGGGAACATCACTTGCTCAGAGAAGTGACATGTGACAAAAGAGGAGGGTTTCCCCCTTTTATCAACAGTATGTATACTTGCTTTGAAATCCAAAATATGAAAGGAGTTATACTCATGGGTGTGGAAAGAGGAAAGAACATGGACAACTTTGTGATGAGGACTTACTCCGGTTTACCACACCAGGAAGATCAGATAGATGAAGATTTGTGGGGTTTTTTGAACAACGAGGAGAATCCTCTGAGCACAGGGTTGGTGGTAAGGGAATTTGAGGGAATTGGAGCTATCCAGACATCTGTTGAGAAAGGGATGAAAGCAGAGTATGAGCCATCCATGTAATGAGGAAATAATGACACTCTTAAAAGAAGAAAGGAATAATCTCTTCTCTAAATCAGTGGGCTTAATCTGCAATAAGAAAGATTTAGGACAGGTACTACATGACCAAGAAAATGGAGCAAACAGAGATAATTGCATGAAGAGGCAGTGGGGGCCATTAGAAGACAATAAAGTCTTACTGGACAAACATTTGTCAGAAGGGACAAAGGTACAGCTGATTCTTCCTTGGGACAGAATGTGGATTATATCATCTCTTGAGGTTGTTCCCAGCTGCATTTTTTTGTGATTCTGTTACTAGTGTAGGAACCATTTTATAAAATAAATGCATATTACCCTGCATCAGCTGATTTGCAAACAACACTGTCTCCCTCCTCCACTTTGAAGACTGCTCTCCTGAGCAGTGCACTCTACTCTGCATGGTCCTTTCCCCTAGGAAGTAAAGGAGGGAAGAAATGATAATAACCATCATGCCAGCACTCAGTGCACTACTCTATCGTAATTGGACATTAAATGTATAAGTACAGTATAAGAACCCGAAAGTGACAGAATTGCATACTGTTATCACCAAAAATAGTCAAGACATCATCCTTCTGGAATAGCTAATTCTTTGGAACAGTAAAAGAAACTAAATAAGAAGACTAAATTCAAGCAGTGAATCCATATCTGCATACTTGCATTCAGGTGTTTTGAGCCCATCTGCCATGGAGAAAAAAAGAAAAGTCTTGACATTTACTGAAATAAAATGTTGATGCATAAATGTAGATAGCTTCAAGGCTCTCATGCCTCCATGAGATGCTTTCATGAGCTGTATCTTGAAATCTCTTCACTATGGCCATACACTGAAGAAAAGAAAAAGCTGATTTCCCCTGCAGGGTATTAAGTAAGAAGATAAAGACAGATCTGTAGAAAACCTACTATTCACTGCTTGAGTGGTGAGTAGAGTTAGCTGAGAAAATTGAGTAACATACTGTTTGTCCACTTCGAGCTAGGTCTTGTGTATAACCCTGAGAGCAGTCAATCTACTCATTTAGAATAAATTTATTTTCATATGCAGTTTGCCTGGGCAATGTAGTTTTTTTCCTCCGTATTGTTAGACAAGCAGTTCTTTTCTGCTGAGCACAAGGTTGTTTTCGGTATGTTTTATAATCTGTAATATATATATGTGGAAAAAGATCTTAAGTGTTTATTCTTTGAAATGATTGGGAGCATTCAGAGAAGAGTTGTTGATTCAGGATTCCAAACTCAGTAAGAAACTCCAAATTCAGAAATACTGAGTAAGAAACTGAGGAAGTAATTAATTCTTAATGAGTTTGAAATCATGAAAATATTTAATTACACTTAATTATTAAACTATTATGAGCGTATGTGGCTAAGGACCATGTCTGAGTGAAAGGTTATAGCTATCACTTACTCCAGTGGAAGTTGAGGAATCATACAGCCTTGGAGAAACAGCTTTCTAGGTACTTGGTGTTGCAATGTGTTGAAAATATGTGTGTGACAAAGCTCTTTGTTGATTCCAGCTGGTGATTAGCATATGTCCTTTTGGATAACTGTGAATACTGCTCTTTCTCATAACTGTCTAATTTTTAATTTTTCTAACTCTTAGTTAGCTTAAGAATATCTTTGTAGGTGTGTCTTTAGGAGTGTCACGAGTTGAGGATACACTTTAAAACTTCATTTTTGTAAAACAAGGGTAATGGGGGAAAAACTCATAAATCTAACAAGAAATCAACACATAGCTATATGTGTTATGTGGAATAGCCTGATACAGTGAAATAGCATACCCTGTAATCAGTGAGTCATACGTACTGATAGAAACCATTTATAAAACAATGACCAAATAGAACAGTCCACATAAATACCAAAGACCAACCCATAACTCCCTCTAATAGCATTCACATCGGTTATCGGAGTGATTCAAACTTAATTTTTCATTTCTTCATTTCATTTWGTGCTTTTCACTTTCTCTACCAGTGTGCTCATGTCCGGGTTTGGATGCCCTGGGGCTTTGGAGGTGTTCAGAATGAGACTGCTGTGCAGAGGTTAGTCCAGACTCTCAGGGTGCTGGTGATGCGTGGCAGACCGCTGTGGGGATTTCCTGCTTCAGAGAATTGCCTTCTGCAGCAAATGGCGCAGAGCTTTTGTGATAGCATCTGTGTGACCATCTTCTCTCTGCTGCTGGCTGGGAACGTAGCCAGGGAAAAGGTGGCTAGGTTCAGATTCTTAATCTACTGATCTTTTTCTCAGGAATGATGCTGTGGTCAAAGCTGGTAAGTTTTAAGAGTAATCTTCAGACTGTTACACATAATGTCAGTACGTGGTCTGGAGTGTACTGGTGAATCATAGAGGAAACAAAAATGTTTCAAACCCTGTTTGCTTCTGGGTTAGTGCTTTTTGGTTCTGCAGAACCGCTGTTTCTTGGATACATCTCCATCTTCACTAAAGATCTCTGTTGTTCTTTAGTTACAGGACAGTGTGAGTGGATTATTGTTCTGCCACATGCTCTGCATTTCTGGGGAAGTCCCATAGTTGTCTGTTCTCTCTCCCTCTTTCTCTTTTATTTCTGTATGTGGCCAAAAAGTAGTATGTTCCATGAACAGTGAGTTTTCTGCTTTCACAGACCTACCTGTGCACTCTTCTTCTTCTATCTAAACTGTAGTTTTGGTCACCCTGTCAGGGATACAAGTCATCACTAGCTAAAGCTGAACCTTTTTTAGGTGGAGCTTTTCATCTCCCCCTGCAAGCTCTTCAGCCCGTGTCCTTCTTTGGGTTTGATCCCCATGCAGGGCGCTGCCCTTCTATCTGTCAGCTAGATTTGTAAGTAGAATGACTTCTGCTCAGTCTGGGTGTGACCAAACAAGACAGGTCTGTGTCCAAGCCTTGGTTCTGCCTGCATACGATTTCCAGCATAGTCCTACCCAACCACACAGCTCCTTATTTCTTGGTTACCAACATTCTATGGCCCATTTTTTTTCCTGTTTTTTGCATTTATGTTTTTCTGTCAAGCAAACTTTCCTAGTCTGTCCCTTTGGCTATGTCACTTCTCTCTGTGTTTCTCCCTGCGCTGTCCATTTGGTTAAACATTAAATTGCTCACCTTCACTTTGAAGGCCCATCCTAGCCTACTACCACTCATCTTTCCTCTCTAATTCATTATTGACATGTCAGGATTGCTGTCCACTTACGCTGGACTTAGGTCCCCATGCCCATCTTGGTATTCGGACTCCTGCTAACTCTGATGTTTGGGAGGAGCTCTCTGTAAACATTTGTTACCTCCCTTCATAATCTTCCTTAAAGCTTTCTTTGTTCACTGGTGTCTACAGTGGTCAAGCCACTGGTGTCTTGTGACAGCCTGCCAATATAGACAGTATGGTCTCCTTTCTTTCCTCTCTTCATGTTCATATTCATGTGGTGTGTCCAGTTTAATTCTTTTTTTGAGATGGGAACTATTTTGTCTGTACTTGTATAGGGCTTAGCACAGTGGGGTTTGTCTGTGGCTGAGGTTCATAGGCATGGTGGTAGTACCAGTGTTAGAGAATAGTTTTGGTTGTTACACTGCAAATTCTGGGACTTTTCAGGAGCAAATCCTTTTATGCCTTTGCTCAGCCTTTCTGTGGTGAAAATCCAATAGATACCAGTAAGACTGTCTGGGTAGGGACTGAATAATAACTTCAATTTCTTCCTTGGGTCTATTTGTTTTCTTGTCATTTGTCTGCACTCTGTGGAGTGCTAAGCACCCTCAGCTCCTGTAGATTTAGCATCTTACAAGATTCTTTTCCCCCCTTCCAACCTGAGCTCACGATCATTCAGGAGGAGGGAAAATGGCACCAGAATAAAATACAAAATTCAAAGTCTTTGTATTATAATAGGATAGCATATAGTACTGTTTATTTTAGCAAGGCTAAGAATTTGTAGAGTTCTTATTATAATTATTTATGTCATTTCTCCTATTAAATATTCAGAGTGCTGAAATGCTGTATTAGTGCTGGGCACTGATGATAACTCTGTGCTCTGGTTCCTTGGGACCCGGGAAATCATTTGGAGGCTAATTGATAAGTGGGTATAGTGATGCTGCAATCTGCTAATCCAAAAAGTCACTGCCAGGCTCTGTATTTGCATATGCAAGATGCGAATATAGATTTTTCTTTATTCCAGAGAGAGGATGACTAGCAATGCAGTTTTCTCTTTTACTCCCATCACTAATTCAGAGTGATTGATTATCCCGTAGGAAAGAGGGTTTCTTCCCACTTTCCCATCCTGCCCTTTCCTTCTTTTTCACCAACAAGAGCAATTATTTGTCCTCCAAGCAAATAGACTACATGGAGTCTTTAGCTTAAGTGACTTACAAATGCCTTTAAGGCCACGTGACTTTTTGCTGCATAGCAACAACGTTGGATGGCAAGTACAGATTTTGAGGGAAGGGGTTTCTACAGTCCTTGGCCCCTGGATCTGATCTAAAGCCTATTTATTGTGCCTACAGGAAGAGACTTCTTGTCTTGGATAGTCTTTCAGTCTGGCACTCTACGTTGTGCTACCATTCTCAGGGCCTGATGCTGCAAGTTGTGTTCAGCATCTCCTTTACTGACTGTTCACAGATGATTGAAGTTTGTGGAGGTGCTCTCCACCTTGCAGACACCTAATGAACAGCACGTAGCTTCTTGTTGGTGAGGAATCTACACTTACAGTCTGAACCCATGAAGTTGAAAGTGAATTAAACTTTAAGAACCAATATAGTTGAATTGTGACATCCTTGATACATTTTTATGTTTGTCTGGTGAAAGTCTGGGACTCGGATATAATTAGCTGTGATATTTCAAAAAACTGTAAAACTCTGGGGAATTTGAGCTTTGATGGTTAATACGACTTCATTCTTCCAGAACCTCCACACAAAACATAAATGCTTGTTTGGTTACGGCAAGAACCCCAAAGCTTGTCTGTATCCTTCCAGTGTTCAGATCCATCCAGTCAGAGCTGAAGATAAATTCTGTGGCATCCTAAAAGTAAACAAGGAAAAAGGCATGTGTGCTTACTTCCATTTCTGTTTTTCTCCATCAGCAAGTGGATTATGAAAGCCTCGTAATTACCAAAGAGAGGGTTCTTTCTATGGATAAGAGAAAGGCTGTAGAGGGAGAAGGGAGGGTAAATGATGTGGCAGGAACAGACACAGACAGATGTGATGAGAGATTGTAAGATCAGTTTTGTTTTTCTAGAACTGTGCCTGCTTAGTGCTAGAGAGGCTGTCAAGAGGCACCTGCGTGTTGTAGCACAGGATTTTTGGAGGATCTTCTTTCTAGAAGGTGTGAAACTGGAGATGTTTTTGCAGCAGTAACCAGTGGGTGTGTTGTGTGACATTGGCTCTGGAAGTAAAGACTGATGAAGTGGCTGTGGAAACAAGAAATAGACACGACAGCAGGAACTGCCCGGGACTTAGGATTGATTATTAAAGAAATTGAATTCACACGGTGTTTGTATATAATTGAAAATCTGTGTGGATTTTGTTTCCTTGGGAGGTAGTTACAGRGCCAGACGTCATAACTGAGATGTCTGTAAGCAGTGCATAAATCCATAGGATTTATCTAGAGAACTGCAGGCTGGTTATCACTGTAGCCTATATCTTGTTCTCTGCTTTTCTTTTTCATGATTTGAATAACTTCAACCTGTGATTCATTTCATGCAGGAATTCCTCACCTACTGATTTGCAGTATTTTGTCCCAACTCCAGACAAGATGTCAGTGAATGCTGACGTTTTTGTTTTCAACCCAAAACAATGATGAAACCGAGAACAGGGCTGTCAGCTGAGGACATTTGTATCTCCAACAGCTGTGGTCAATGAACCAAGCTTGTGCAAACCCAGTGGTTAATCAGTTGGGGGGAATCTGCACATCTTGTTTGCCTGAGTCAGCTACCTAAAGGATTTGCTAATAGCTAAAAGTTTGCCTGAATCATTGGGCTGCTGGGTGCAGTAGGCATCTGTTCACATCCTGCCTGCTGTAATTAAAGAGACAGAGATGTGCTATTTAAAAAAAAAAAAAACAGAGGAGACAGCAGTGCATTGCTGGACTGAGCATAATGTTTTTTTTCCATGTTGTTAATATTGTCTCGTTTGTCCTAGTGTCAAGGCCATTAGCTGTGACTGTCCGTGATGTATATAGCTATATTTGAGGGATTTTTAGCTCTGAAGATGCTTCTTCAGTTCTTAGTGAACAGAGGACAAATAATGAGATGGATAATAGTTCTGCCAGCAATGTAGGAACAGTGCCTGCGAAAGTGAACTGTAGAGGGCAACGACCATCCCCCAGGACGGACTGTTCTGTACTGAGGACCATCAGCTTGGGGCACAGGTGAATGAAGTTCAAATTACAGCAGTGCTGTAGACTAGTTGTGTTTAGGTTCACCGGTCATCTCTCTCTGCCTAAATGCCTTACCTGCAAACTAAGGATGGTGGTACATCCCCAATCTCAAGGAGGTGCATTATATTCAGAGAGATTTCTGCGCTGCTTGGGTATTGCAGTACTGGGACTGTAGCTCTACAGATGGAACCTGCAGGGTAAAGTGGCCTCTTCTCTGAGAGTACGTATAATATGTAGTTATTTGTATGTTAATGAAAGTTTCTGCCACTGATAAACTTAACAGATAGACTTTTTTAATCTATTGGGGAAAAAGCAGTTAAACCAGCTGTATTATCTATTGCCATTTTTGAGAACTTTAAAATTATACTTATCTCATAAACTTAATACCGCTGGATAGCTCTGAGTTCCCATGGAAAGAAAATACCTTTCCTGAAGTATAAATGGCACGTTAAGTCTTCCAGAGCGTGGTTCCCTCTGTTTATGTCTCCTTTCTAGAAGGAAACATGTTCATGATGTCAGATTCTCAGTGTTGGTAGGATGCTACGTTATTAAGAATATAGTGTTCTTGTAGCTTTGATAGCCTAAGGATATGAGGCAGATAAGGTTTTATTAGGTCCACTGATCTAGCTAGAACAAAATAGATCCTGTAGAAGGCCTAAAGCTTTTCTGTTTTTTCTGACTATGTCATTTGGTCTTACATAAGCCATTAAATCTTCCTACCCTGTGCTATTAAGAATAACCATTGTCAACTTTGAAAAATAAAGTTTAACCAGCCTCAAAACTTTTTAAAATCCCGTTGGGAATATTCTTATGATATTTTTAATTGCTTCTTTCCTACTGAGATATGAAAAATCAAAATGAATCGTGGCTCCCAGTTTTGTGCTGCCTTGCCAATACTTCGCTGCGGCTGTACGTTGAGCAGGCTAAACAAAAGCACAAGCAGTATGACAGCCTGAGACTGGGGCCTGATCCAGTTGCTCTCAATAGAGAAATCCATCCACAGACTTCAGTGCATTTTGGATGAAGGCAGTTTGCTTTCTTTTGAACTGATTCCAGAGCACGTGTGGGGAGTTAACTGAGACTAGAGGATGACACGTTACCTAATCCGGTTACCATGTTGGTCTCTTGGGAGAGATGGCTCTTATGTGGAAATGATCTGCAGATTTCAGTTTGCCTCAACATGGCTAACATATCTRTCTGTGTCTTAGGTGAAAAAATAGCTTTTAACTGTGAGCGCACACAGCTGGCAGATAATTGGTCGTGTGTGTGTGAATGCCTGAAACTGAACTTTCGAACTCTCAAGCAGAAACCTGCTACTTGCTAGCTGCGATCGGTACAGGCTGGTTGTAAATTTTGGTAACATGTGGACTAAAAAGTAGTGGCACATCCCAAATCCTCCAATTAATGACCGAAACCCTCCAATTAATAAACAGGCCTGAGAAAGAACCAAAAATGAGGAGGTTGATCATATGTTGTGCTTCTGCATTAGACCGTTTAGATTGGGAAAATCAGAGGCTTGGGGTGCTGGAAAGAAGAGGAAGTCAAAAAGTTAGCTTCCCAAAAAGAAGGAGTGGTCTTGAAAAGAAGGGAACCTGGAAAGAAGGTGGCAAAGATCCTGGCTGGAGTACAGATCCTGGAAGTGGGGGTAGATACTGGAGATCAGAGAGCTGCATGGAGACAAATGCTCGGGGATGTGCAGGGACCTTGGCCAGTGGTGCCTGAGGCTGGTGACTGCAAACAGCTGCACAGCAAGAACTAAAAGAACTTTCTGCCTAACTTTCTTGGGCTAACAATGGTCTTCCTCTGGGGAGGGGCAGTCAAGACTTAGTGAATGTATAAAGCTTGGAGGAGAGCAAGTGAATGCTTGTGAGATGATCAGGCACGATAAAAGCTCTAATCTCTTTGGTTCTTAAATAAACCCCAGTATCCAGTTCCACTACTTGTTGTGGTTTACTCTGTTTTGCCTGGGACAGTCTGCTACACTACATCTGTAGTGGGAAAGAAGTGGTCCTCTCTCATGGAATGAGAAGTAAGGACAGGTGCCATTCAGGCTTGCCATCTTTTCTTGTCATTGTGATGTTTTTAAGAAATAAATGACTGCAGTTTATTTTAATGTCTGGGCAACATGATTGACAGTCCAAAGGGGAACAGCCTCTGTTTTTCAAATAGTTACCATTGTAATTATGTCTCAGTGGAAGCCTTGCAAACTTTGTGGAGTTTACTTTCTTTTAGGACTGTTAACGAAGTGTTAACTGGCACAAACAGTGTTCCTTGTAATGTAGACCTTTCTTCTCAGAATGAGACAAGACACAGGACTGTAAAAGCTTTTGGAGAGTCATTCAGTATTGCTCATCTGGGAGGAATTTAAAGTGGGAAGTTGGAGAAGGGGGAAAGCAAGAGAATGTATTGAGGTAGCTTCTTCAAACTGTTTCAGTTTTTAGGGTAGGACTCTGATTTGCAAAATGTTGAGGATCTTTGGAAATGCTGGGTTGTACCCTAATGTATGAAAAAAAAAAAGCCCAACTCTTCCTGTACGTATGCAGTTTTCATAGCAACCTGGAATTCTTTTAAATCAATCTGTAACAAGTGCAAAACACAACCCACTTTGCCTGCTGAGTGGAAATACACTTACATACCATTTATCTGTATCGAAGCATGCCAGTAAGGCTGAAGCCAGAGCCCAGCTGATCTGTATTGGAACTGATCAGAAGACCAGGATTCATTAAGTTACTGTACACAAGATCAGTGGGACCACTGGGAAGCAGGGAATAGCATTGGCAGTTTACTGCTCCCTTGGCTTAGCTTCAACCAGGTTTGACCTGTCGTTGCCCCTGTGTTACAATGGAGTGTTTCTCACAGGTGGCAGGTTTTGCCGGAATCACCTTTTTCAAGCAATTCTTCATCCGTAGCTGTGTATTTTGGACAGTAACACACAGAGGAAAGTATTAAGGGCTGATATTTAATGTTGGAATAAAGTTATCAAATGCAGCTTTATGAGAGCTGCTAATTAAAGTTTAGATGCAGATGAAAACCCCTCTTGGATCCTGAGCAAGGTTGAATACTGAAGTGTAACGTACTGCTGGCAACCATCCCTCAGAGGTTTTGGCCTTTGTTGAAGGTTGCAGTGAAATAGGTTGCTGTTGCAGAAGATTAATATTGCTTAAAAATGACTTGCAGCACGTTCATCTGCAGATTTCAAAATCTTTACAGAAGTGGATATGCCACGTTTTCCCCCATTCCCTCTCCGCTAAAAATGGGAGCAGAGAGATGGAGAAGTTCACTGGATTGCCCACATTTCTGCAGTCAGCCAGTGGCAAAACTAGCAAGGTAATCCAAGAGTCTTTGATTGTGGTGGGTCATTTGCTTCACATATAATTTAAGAAATTGAAGCCCTTTTTTATAGGCTATTTTTCAACATCTCCTTTTGATGGGACCTTCTTCAAACATCTCTCTTAGACCGCTTGTCTTCTTTAATTACCACTTATCTCTGAGTTATTTTAGGATCTGCAACTGGATCAGTTATGTCTGTGCTTGAATCTCAGTGCTGTAATTCTGTCATTGATACAGCTGCCTCTATGTCCCATGTCTTGCCTGGGATACCCCCTATTTTCTGCCCAAATGGCTGCCATGCACAGTGTAGATGACCTGAACAAGCATTCTCAGTGGCGTCCTAACCTGCCAGCTCTAACGGGCTCTGCTTGGAGCTCTGCGTTCACATTTGCTGTTCACGCAGCAGGTGGGTTTGTTTTCAAGATCAAACTCATGACAGCTTTCAGAAGACATTGTAGATGTACATTTCTGTTTCTTTCCTGTTAACCTGATCCTTGACTTTCTAGACAAAAAAAAATAAAGGAGCATTAATCCAGCTGGTTTTCAAGGGAACATTTGATTTGATGCATTTCTACAAACTGATAGGGAACAGGGATAATGGAAAGAGAAATAGAAAAATCTCTGAAGTGCGCAAGCACTTGGTTGAAGAACATGACACAAAATGTGGCACTTCAGAGGGAAACATCAGTCTAACGGGAGCTTATTGGGTGAGTTCATCAATGATTAGTTTATTTCTGATCTTGTTTATCACTTTCATTAACAACCTTGGCATAAAAAGTAGACTCTGTTAATGAAATTTCCTGATGACACTCCACTGGGAGATAAGTCAGAACTCCAGCCCATCTTAGTGGTGTAATTAAAAGCTCACCTGTCCTCTCTGAACACTTATTTGTATCTGTGCTTTTTTAAATTTCAGTGGTAAAAAACCATTCCTTGTGCACCTCCCCTTTTTCTTTCATTGGACATATTAAAGGTTTAGTTTGGCCCAACTACTTGAAAATTTAGAATTTTTTTTTTAAGGTGTCTGTCAAGTCGGTATTCATTAATTTCCCCTGCCAAAACCCAAATGAATAACGTAACTTGACGCAAAAGCTCCAAATGAGGGTTACAGATAATTATTCATGCTCAAGACTTTGGCTATGAATCATTTCTACTGTGCAGTCTAACTGCTTATGTAGCACCACCAGTTTCATATTTCTTTGTTTCTGATGTAAATAATTTTCAGTGAAATAAAATGTGAGAGGGAACACATTTGCATTGAACACAGGTAACTCTATGACTAAAAGAAATGAAAACCTTTAAAACAAGAGTTAGGGGCATCTAAGTGGCAATTAGAATCCTTTAAAAATTCATTCAGATTAGTGAAATATTGCTGGCAGTCATTCATAAAAGTAATTGCCCTGTGCACATGAAAAATTTA
Organism: Phoebastria nigripes; assembly: GCA_035582835.1. Classification (NCBI taxonomy): domain Eukaryota; kingdom Metazoa; phylum Chordata; class Aves; order Procellariiformes; family Diomedeidae; genus Phoebastria; species Phoebastria nigripes. The sequence continues at coordinate 1,779,596 of JAYKAV010000622.1, forward strand.
AATGTGGTAATTTAGTAATGAATCTGTCAGAAGGCATTTTATGGATAATCAGACATTCCTGCAGGCATAGCAGTGACTGAAGAAAATTGAAAAATAACTTTGTGGAGGCAAGATTATCTGAAATAAGTGTTTTCTCTGGAAGCAAAGAACCCTATGATTTTTAGAAATGTAGTACACTGTAAGTCGACAAGGGCAGCCACTGGAAGCAAATAAAGAATCAGTTGTGTCCTTATTATTGATTCAGATTAGTAATTTTAAGTAGTGGTCTTTGAGAAGTGAGTATGTCTAGATTCCCAGATACTCTGTGTGCAGATGCATTATCCAGCCCCCAGGAAGGGGAAGCAGGAATTCTCCATTACAGCTTGCAAATCACATCGTCAATTCTGAAAGGAGAAGCTCAGTTCTCCTTTCATTTTACTTGGATGAAACTGCTGGCTGTGTTGGAATTAATTTTTATTTCCCCTAGAATAAGGGAGGGTATAGCTGGCTATGTGTTCTTGCAGGGCATATTAGGGACAGGCGAACTTGAGACATTTTGGAAGTTTAGTTGGAGCCACTGATGCATAAGGAAAGTCAATACAAACCATTGCCTTTGGATGTGGTAGCAGTTCACTCCCACTCTGTGCAGGTGTTAATGACTTGAAAATGGAGGAGAGCACTTGTAAATCTCTTTTACCCTAAGTCTCTAAATCACTCTGGGGAGAAGATCTCATGATGTTTCTCTCAGTTGTGTTAYTGCTGTTGCTTTTGCTCTTGTCTAGGTATTTTTGGGGGATTTTGAGACTGTAAGGCTGTTTGGGAAGAAAACTTTTCCAAAGATCAGATCCAGTTGAGGTTGCTGCTCCGTTCAAATACCCTTTTGCCAGAACTGATTTGCCAACTGATCTATTCATAAAAAATATTTATAGGGTTTTTATCTTCTCCAGTGTTAGAATACTATAAGGAGACACTCCTGTATTCTAATTCACAGAGTGATTGTTTAAAAACACTGATCTGGGATTCTATTTTGAGTAATAAAATAAATAGCATTAGATGTCAACTTTACTTTTTGTTGTTTATGCAGCTGGTATTCCTTTTCCTGATTTTTGTTGTTTACTGAGTTTATTGAATGCTAAAAGGGGTCAGCTCAACTTGTATTTCTGGTCTGCTTTCCTTTATGGTGTAGTGGAAGGAAGTTTTTCAAAAGAAAACAAAGATTTGTTTTTTGCAGAACTGAAAATAAAACATATTTCTGTTGATCTGTGGATTTATTGAAAACCTATTTGTGCCCTCTGTTTGCTACAAAGCTTAAATATGGGCTTAGATCAACATGACAGGTTCTCTTCAGTGCTGTGAGAATGAATGTAAAATCTTTTGGAAAATTTCTACCATAAAAAATCATTAGATGTAATTAGCAAAATAATATCTCTCATGAGAAACGATGAGATGAAATATATCAGCTGGCAAGAAGCAGCTAGCTCCAGTGTTAAAGTTTTTCAATATTGTCTCCTTTTCCCATAGATCACTTAGAAGATAGATCACCACTTGGAAGGAGCCATGATATCGAGTCTATGTTCTTATTCTGCACTCTGGAATGTGGCCCTGCTCTTTTGTTCTGGCTATCTGGTAAGTCACCCCACGCCAGGCAAGAACATGGAAGACACTGCTGAGAGAAAAGCACCTTGAAGATAGTTCCCTTTCTTCCCAGAATGAGTTACCTAAATATTACTGCTGTAGTGTTTGGCTGTTTTAAGGTTTGCAGAGCTATAAAACGTTTGATCATCCCAGGAGTGGGGGAGGAGCTGAAGGGCATCTCTTATTTTTGATGAAGCACTGAGGAGAAAGAACAGTATAACAGAAAGTCTATTTATAGATGCTGCTTGCCAAATCAAAGCCCAAACTTCAATTACATCTGCACACACTGTAGCCATGTTTAATAAAGGTCTAAATGCAGTATCATCTTTCTATTTGACTTGTTAGCATTTTGCCTTTTTTCTGCAAAACCTGACCCCTGTTGATGTGATCGACCATGAGTAAGAGCGTGGATTGAGGCTGAAAATCCGTCAATGACATGAGCTCATTTAACATAACCTTTTTAAAACTGTTGTAGTTCTGCCTGCTTGTGAAGCATTCACTGATGGTTACAGATTGTTTTGTGTCCTAAGACTGCCACAGTCACATAGGAAGACTCGGTACCCAAAGGGACTAGGGAGTGGGCAGAAGCTCTTTGGGAGTGTATGGGAATTGAAGGGTTGCTCTTGGTATATTCTGTTGTGTTCGGGGTTTGATTTCCATAGAGGCTGTCCATTTAGGCAGGATGATCAACACTAGCGCTTTACAAAACCAGCTGGACCTCATAAGTAGCCTTGTCACTTCAACAGAGACTCCAAGGAAGTCCAGCTGGGCTTTAATTCCTGTTTCTTTTAGATAGTTGTTATCTAGGTCAGGGTTGAAGTTCTTGCTCAGAGCACTGCACAATGCTTGCACTTTCCTGTCATTGCTGTTGGATTGACACAGACAGATTTTCCAGTTTCTAGCTCCCAAATGCTGCAAAACAGTGGTGCCCTTCAGGATTTCTGTAAGGTCTGGCAGCAGCCTCTGGTCCTGCTTTCAGTCCATGCACAGGAAGTTTAATGGAGAACTCCTTGCTATAGACTTAGGCCTTTCATTTTTTCACTCTTTTCTGTCAATATTACATTGCTTCAGTGGGTGCCTCTTTGACCTCACATCTCACCTCCTTCGCCACTATTCATTTCGATCAGGACTGAAATCTAGTGCCAATTATTGATGCATTGCTATACTGAAAATGACTTGTGGCTCCCTGGATGGCAGCACTCACATCTGTGCTTATGGCACAAATAGCTGGGTGCAGGTGTTCAGGTAAGAAGGATGGGGTGAGAGCCATACATTGCTGTCCTCTCTTGGACACTGGTGGCTAAATGGGGACCATGGGGAGTCATAGATGCCTGAACTAAGTCCCCACTAAAGACTCCAGTCAATATCTGAAGTTAAACAGTCTGCACATTCCCTTTCTTTTCTATGTTGGGTGGTAGCAGCGTGCTCTTTTACAGCAGAAGGATACACTTTCTATCCCATGGCTGTTCGCTTTTCAGTCACTGTCATCTGAAAAATTGGCAGGGCATTAGCAAGGGTGCTGGCTTTCCTAAAGCTCACCAAGGTCTGTACCCTGATTTTTGTGAGCAAATAGTCAATGTAGTTTTCAAACTTAGTTAGGAATTAAAACCTTTATTCTGGAATAAGGGCCAAATGAATGCTGTTCAAAATTGAAGCTGGTTTGTGTTGCTTTCCTCAGAAAAGCGCATCTGTTCTGGGTTGGGTTTTTTTGCCTCCCTTGGCACATTTATTTGTTTGTGTTGCATAGGGAACTGACTATGTTATGAAGCTAAATCTTTCCTACCAAGCAGCAGCTCTGGCTCAGCTTTGGTGGTTATTTAAAATCTCAGAAGAGAATCATCAGCTGCTCCACTTGTACATTCAAACATACAAGGTGATATGCTAATTGGACTTTCATTAGTGCCTGACTGACGTCACCAACAGAGTAGAAAGAAAGAGGGCTAAACAGATGAAGTACTTTTCCACTGTTGAGCTGGTACTGACGCAGCTATGTACTATAGCTTTTTCTTTTTTTCTTTTTTTCATTTGGAGCAGTTCTAATTTTCTGTGTGACTGCATCTGTGCACTGTAGCATTCAAATATCGCCCTGGTGTATTACACTCAGAACCGAGCTTTTTATGAAAAAGGAAAAGGGAATAGAGGCTGTGAAATTCCTCTTTTTCTTTGGTGTTATTACTGTCTGGGATAGATTCAATTAGGTTAGACAAGTAAAATTTCATGATGCGACTCATCAGCGCTGCTCACATGTGAGTACATATCTGCATATTTAGGCAGTCTGTCTCCTGTGAGAAACATAGATACCATGGATAATAAACAGATGCATGTCATTTAATGAGCAAGTAAGAGGCACAGCCCCTTTTTTCTGGGAGGGTGTCCACCGTGTGAGCTCAAGCAGAAATTGTAGCAGAATTGAAACTGAATCTGTTCTTTTTTCAGAGGTGCCAGTAGAAACGTTTGCAAACTGAGAAGCTTTTACGTGGGTATAGCAAGCAGCTTTAACAATATAGTACATGAAGGATCTACATCACATCCTGGGGTATAGTACTGCATCAGAAGTCCACAGAGCTGGGGTTGATTCCTATTTTCACCTCCAGAGGTGAAATACTTCATATTTTTGTGCCTCAGCTACCCCACCACTTTTACAATAGGGATAATATCTTCCTTTATAAAATGTTTTGCTATGACAAGTAAAATCAAAATGCATTTTGGTGATGATAATGACTAAATGTAGCCTAAGAAGGAGCAGATTTGCTTGAGAGGAAACCGTTTTTACTCAGCACTGAATGAAATAAGTTGGAATTAATTAAATAACAATTGCTATTGCAAGTGCATGGTTGTGAGTTGGAGAAATATTTTTGTCTTGTAATRAATTGATTCAAATGTAATAAAAAGGATAAAGGCAGAAGGGAACTCTGATGTTGAAAAGGCCATAACAATACTATTAGGATTGTTTCTTTTCAAATCAGAAATTGAGAGTGCAGAACTATTTATTGCTTTAACTTCAGCAAAAAATTAGTGACAGTAGAGACTGTGTTAAACTGGGACACATATTTCAGTGACTAGAAACCCATTGTAATCACAATTACAGAGATATAATCTTGGGCTTTAGTCCATATGTCTGTCTTAAAGAGAGCTATTAATGCCGTTGGTTTGCATCCAGCTTGCAGACAAAGATACTTAACTAAACATTTTCTTTTTGCTTCTGTCATTAGCTGGGGTGCATAGACAAAATGGCTGGGATTATCTTGTTCCTTAGTTCAATTAATAGACCTCTATTGTTTCTCGAGTATAAAAATCTGACACCACAGGATGAAAAATTATTCCAAAGCCTGTCAGTGGGATGAACAAAYGAAATCCATCATGAATTTAAATGGAGCCATGTATTATAACCTCCTGCCTTTCATTGGCCYATGGCTCTTTTTCCTGTGTAATGTTTGTATTTTTTTTAAATGTGAGGACAAGGACAAATTCAAGGAGTTGCTAAATCCTTTGTCATGAGCTCCTATTATAGTTCATTTACTTCTTGTCCATCTTACTGGGGAAGAGCTTGATAAGGTCTCTATTGAGGAAACATGCGCAGTGGGGGTGCAATTTATAACTCCTTCTACTCTTCCAAGCAGAATCAAATCCCTGGGTAATGACTGAAGAAACTGAGCCCAGGGACTCCACTGTGGTTATGCACAGTAGTAACAGCAGACAGTCGACTTGTAGGAATTGTGTGTTTGCTCCTTTCTGCGTAGGATTTGTTTATGAATTGCTTGATGATTGCTATCACCAGGGTACTTTGAGTCCCAGGAGTGGTGATTGTAAATATATACTGTTTTTTAGGACTGTAGTTTCAATTGTCTGGGACCTGTGAAGGTAAACACTGCTCTTTAACTGAAATATGTGGAAATAGAAGGAGATGTGCAGGAAATAATCCCAGCCAGCAGTGATGTATTTTACTCTTTATAAATTGAGTTCTTCACAGGAGAAGCAAAAATTGCTGTTAATGAAGACAGTCTCACTTAATAATCTCTTTTCCTCATAAAAGTAGTAACTGTTGTCAAAAGGGAGTGGGTGGTCATGGGCCAGAAGCTGCTTGTTTGCCCACCAGRTGGAGCTAACAAAATCTGTCCAGGCTTGCTGGGCGCTAGTGAGTGCTCCAGGATCTCCTAACCTAGGGTCCTGCACTACAGTTAATGCAAGGATTTATTGCCAGCAGCTCCAATATGTGACCCCCCACTGCAACTCCCTGCTCAGGGGCGAGGACCACCAGGCTGTGCTCTCCCAGGAGGTGCTGCCCGGACACAGAGGCTCTCTGTTCAGTGCCTGTGTTTGCCCTGCTATGCTTTAGTCCAGCAGCGTTTCTATTTCAGTTTATGCTTTTTCTTTCCTGATATAAYGCTGCTGTTAGCAGTAAAATTTGCTGAGGGAAGAGGCATGGGAGGTCCACTTAGTACAGCAGAGGAGAGGTGCTGTGTCAAGGACGTTGGTGACACCGAGCCTTGTCGGAGGACGCTGAAAAGGTACCTTTGAAACTACCTTTGAAAAGGTAGTTTACAGAGACCTTGGTCCTTTGAGGTGTGCTGTTTCTCCTCTGTGGTGACAGCAAACCTCACTGGTTGTCCTGTTGATGAGACACCATGGGAGCTAAAATGAACCTGCTGCTAATGCTTTATACCCAAGGGTTTGTAACTGGCAGTCCTTGTGTACTCTTCTGGGTGACAGCTCCTAAAGGCTGACACCCAGGTATGAATGCACAAAAGGAGGAGTTAATTTAAAATAAGATTAAATAATTGTGGGAAAGGAGGGCAAAGGTAGTTACACCAAGCACCCATTTAACTTCTTTAGCTCTTTTTTTCCTTTAAAAGTTAGCAACTGTTTACCTAGTTCGTCTCAAGATTTTTTTTTTTTTAATCAGTTGTCTCCTGAATGTTGGTTACATCAGATGGAAGGACAACAAGGTTTTTAAAGCCTTTGGTTCTCACATTTTTCAGGGTTAAAATGCAGTGGAGAGAAAGGTTTAATTGGAAAAAAAATTCTGTTGTTCTAATTAAAATTACTTGTCAAATTTTCAAGTTACTTTTTCAAAGTAATTTTGACAAATCTGCACATTAGTGAAGAAAATAATATGAATGGCTTAAACATTACAGATAAGGAAACATAACAAGGAAGAAAGCAGCTTATATACTGTTTTATAGGAGATTTCATTGAATATAAGCAGGAGTGGAGTAATAGGAGGACTTAATTCAGCTATGCTCGAGGTGAATTAAAGTAGATGAATTAGATTCTGGCTCCTAAAAACCCTACTTTGGACTCCTAGAGTAGATGGCTCGTTTAGAGATTTTGTTCCAGAAGCGATTTTTTTTTTCTTTCAAAAAAGATCGTTGCCTCTAGCAGCAGGTCCTGAGCATTTTTATGTGCAATCAAAAAGATGGCTTAATTAGCATAACAGAGATTGAGTGGGATAAGTCACGGGGCTGAATGATGCTACAAAAGGAAGCAGCATGCAGGTGGAGGAGGTGAGGGAGGAGGAGGCGGGTTAGGGAGGCTGTGGGGTTGTTCACAGAGCTACAGTGTGGTGGGAGCTGCACCAGCAGAAAGTTTCAGGGTAAAGAAGAAAGGTGATGTTGTATTGTCTAAAGATGGCTGGCAAATCACAATAAAGCTTTTATCTGAACAACAAGCTGATATCAGGGAAAACTGTTTAATGGTGTGTTGTTTTTTTTTTTTCTCCCTAGGCTTCATTTAAAAAAAAAAAAATCTTAGCAATGATCAGGCAGGTGCTACAGCTAGCCTTGGTGAGAACGGATAACAGCTCAGGTTAAAATAGGGAAATAACAAGTTGGAGGAGTTAAAGAGTTGAAAGGGGAATGGCCGACTCAGTTAAGAGCCAGCAGGAATTGCTTCTCAGAGCTGGTGAAGGATGGGTGAGGTTCCAGAGAGGGCCAACATTTGAACAGCTTTGAAAATGGAGGCAGTGGGGCAGGGGGAGAAGCAGAGATCTTCAGTTTTTAGAAGAACAGTGGGATGAAAAGTTTAAAACAAACCATCTTGAATATGATGAGGTGTTAATAAACAGCCAATGGCATTAAATCATGACAACAATCTTAATTTCCTTCCACATTAGGATAGCAGACTGTGTCAATAAGGAAGAGGCAACTTGTATCTTCACTGCAGGAGAGCTTTTGATACTATTTTGAATGACATTCTCATAAACAAGATAAAGACACACAGAGTGATACGAAGTGAGAGTAGTATAGTAGGGAGAGTCTTGAAGAGTAGCTATTTGTGAGTTTCTGTCAAATGGGGAAGATGCAATGTGTGGTTCCATGGGAGGGCGTGGTGGGTCTAGTGCATGTCGGTACTTAGAGCAGTAATTTGTGCAAGGAACTAGAAAAGACGCGTATAGCATTTCTAGGCCATGCTCAGCCGGAAAGGCTGCAAGCATTTGGATGAAAGGATTAACGTTCAAAATAATCTTGACAATTAGAAGAACTCGTTTGAAATTAAGTGGGATTCAGTTCAAGGACAGGTAGAGAGCCCTATGATGAGGTATAAATTATTTGCGAGATTAAAAGATGAGGAATGAACGGCTAGCTGGCAGTCTCTCAAGAAAGGATGTGGGGTTATAGTGGATAAGAAACGGAATACTAGTTGAGGCTATCATAGTGATGCAAGGAAGCATAAACAAGACCATACCATGCAAAACACTGGAAACGACCTTTGTGCTGTGTTTGGCACTGGTATGGCCACAGCTGGAGCATTTTGTCTTGTTCTGGGCCCCACACGGAGACTTGGAGTGAATGGAGATCGGAGATCTGGAGAACACAGGCAGTGAGGAAAGGTTGGAAGAATTAATCTGTTTAATCTAGAGACAAGATAACTGCGGAGCTGTGAGAGTTCATAAAGTGAAATAAAATGGCTGCCTCAGAGAAGGAGGTATGCTCTGTGTGTGGTACAGATAGCACAAGAAGTTGTAGGCTTAAACTCCACTGGAGGAAATCTGTATTAGGCAGCGGGAAAGGCTTTCTAACAGCAGGGCTACATAAACTATGGACATACARGTTTTTAAGAACAGGGCACTATTGCTATTGGAATGGGACAGAGAATGAGTAAGACTGCCCTTTATGGTCTTTCTAAACTTGTTTTCTATAGGTGTCCTATAAAAGAGCCCTAGACACCTGTCTGGGCACCATAGGCACAGGAGAACCCAGTTCTCATGGTTTATTTTGGTCAAAAAAGCAGTAGTGACCAGAAAAGGGGAGGCACCTGCTTCCTCCTGCTGATGGCCTGTGCATGAGCAAAGTGATTCTGCCAGTCTCTTTGGTGCTGCTTTGCAGGGTCAGCACCAAAGTTTTGCAGGGCACTGTGCATGGCGTGTGACAAAGCAAGCCAAAAGCAAACGCCCAACATGCATTATGTGAAACTTCAGGTCAAAACAAGCCTCTGTGCTGGATTTCTAGATCCTGGAAAGGTAGGATCTTCTGCTTGAAATCACAGAAAATCCCAAATAGACCTAAATTCAATATTATTTTGGAAAATACAAAGTGCTCTATAGTTATGCAATAGATATCACCTTGATTGTAATTACATGAATCAAAATTAGATTCTACTCAARTAGTTCCTTATGATCCTTGTAAGCAAGATGCTAACAATTGCAAAGCACTGACAAATGTAAATAGTCATCTAACTGATTATAATGACATATTCCAGTGTGACTGTACCTTTTTTACAGATGATATGTTATACTATGTTTCTGAGTAGAGAGAATTGTATCTAGTATGGGAGAAAATACTTGGAAGTGCCAGCCCTATGTATTGCTGGACCCTACCAGTAGCTTGTTATTACGTGTGCTTTGGAAAGTCATTTGTCTTTTTTTGGAAAATGGGGCACAAACAGTAGAAGCAGTATATTTATAACTAACTGGAAGTTGAGTGTATTTAATAATTGGAATAGTCTGAGAACCTTGGATTAAAAATGCCATAGAAAACCAACATGTTGAAGCTATAGAAGCTAGTTTTCTTCCTCTTGGTTCGTGGTGTAGCATCATGCCACCTTGCTTTTTCTATATCCTGTGTCCCGTGGCCCAGGGGGAAGAAAAATGATAGTGGGTGTCTGTCCTGGTTTCAGCTGGGATAGAGTTAATTTTTTTTTTTCCTAGTAGTTGGTATAGTGCTATGTTTTGGATTTAGTATGAGAAGAATGTTGATAACACACTGATGTTTTTAGTTGTTGCTAAGTAGTCTACTAGTCAAGGACTTTTCAGCTTCCCAAGCTCTGCCAGGTGCACAAGAAGCTGGGAGGGAGCATAGCCAGGACAGCTAGCCCAACTGGCCAATGGGGTATTCCATACCATGTGACGTCATGCTCAGTATATAAAGCTGGGGGAAGAAGAAGGAAGGGGGGGACGTTCGGAGTGATGGCGTTTGTCTTCCCAAGTAACCATTACGCGTGATGGAGCCCTGCTTTCCTAGCGATGGCCGAACACCTGCCTGCCGATGGGAAGTAGTGAAGGAATTCCTTGTTTTGCTTTGCTTGCGTGCGTGGCTTTTGCTTTACCTATTAAACTGTCTTTATCTCAACCCATGAGTTTTCTCACTTTTACCCTTCTGATTCTCTCCCCCATCCCACCGGGGGGGAGTGAGCGAGCGGCTGCGTGGTGCTTAGTTGCTGGCTGGGGTTAAACCACGACAGTGTCTCAAGTAGATGGTCTGGTAAATGGAAAATGATTTCCACTTAAAAAAATGACTCTTGCCATGTTTCTTCAGATGGGACCATCATCTTGGATTAGTCTTTTGTGTTTCACACTGGCTTGCTAACAGAAAACAACCCTTTTGCAGTTTAAAAAAAAAACAAAACAAAACAAACCCACCCAAAACTGAATTTCTTTCCTTTAAACTACCATATTAGTTTATGAAAAAACATTACCTCAGTGCTAAAAATATTGCCAGATAGCCATTTTACATGTAATCAAATCACTCTTCTGATACTAGTCCATCAGTCTAAAGAATTACATTGTTTTTGATGATGGTGAGAAAACAGTATGGAAACAGAGAACTCTGGTTTGTTTTGAAGGATGACTCTGTAAGAGTGAAGCTGTAAGTGTATGAAAATCAGGGAGACAAGGAGAGATTTTGTATTTGGTTCCCACTACAACAAATTTTGTAGCTTGTTAGTATTTCTCCGGTCAAGGAGGATATACTGTAAGAGAAGCTTTTCATACAGTATTTCAGGAAATTGGCTTCTGGCATGGTAAGTCAACGGAAGTTGTACTGCTGACTTTGTCAGCTACTTACAGCCAGGATATGAAAGGCATAGAAGTGATGGGGAAAGGACAGCATGGAGATAGGAAAAAAAACCCACCACATTTTATGAACCCTTAAACTGTCATTTATAGTTTGCTCTCAGTTATGCCTGTATGCACCCATGATTTTCCATGCTATTTTGTATGTCTGTATGACACAAATGGCACAGTGTCAGGAAACACAGAGCTGTCTTTATTACATACTGTGTGCAGGAACTACTGTGTCTCAGTGAGTGAGAAGCAGAACTGCCTATCTTTCTATATGTTTTCATGGGTCTTCCTTTGTATTTAAAATGCAGCCTATGCTATCACAGTCAGATAATAGAGCTGCTAATTGCATAAATGTTCAAGTGCGGCTTGGAAATGATAACGAAACTGGACTATTTCAAATGAAATGCAGCAAAAGTTTTGAAATTTAAATTGGGAGGTGGAAAAAATGTGGTGGGATCTGTTCCAAAATGGATGGCTTAAATGAGGAAGTGGTTAGAAGCTGGGACTGGAGCTCTGGAGAGCTGGGTTTGTGTCCTGGCTCTGCTGCACACTGGCTGTGTGAACTTTGGCAAATTGCTTCCTAACTTGCTCATGCGTTTCATCCTTCATTCTGAGTTTATACTTCTCAGTGTAGGGACTAAGCCCCAGTGTGAGGATTTTGGTGTGGAGCATGGTGGGAGCTCTCCTCATCTGAGGCCTCTGAGTGCAAGGATAGTTTGGAGGATAAATGATGACAATAATCAGAGTGTCTGAAATCCATTCAAGAACGCATCCAACTGAGTGAGTGTTTGGAGCTATCTGGAAAGATGACRTGGAAAATAATTTTCCAGTGAATGAGACTTGTGTTTATCCCGTGCCATCTGACTGAGCAGCAAGAAGTTAGTGCTATCTGAAAGAAAAGGGGCAAAAGTGAACCGTAACAGCTGGAGGGAAAAAGCATTGCCCATCCCTGTCTGCCCTCAGCAGCTTCCTGCACTGCAGGTAAAAATGATTCTCTCAATCTATTATSCTTAAGTTATCACATAAACCTGATTGAATAAACACTGCAAATAGGCACAGTGTTTTCTACCTTCGAAGCTGGTTGGGGAAGGAAGAATAGGGCTGGCTACTTTGATGGGGTGCTACCAGAGAGTGAATAACTGAGAGGGAAAGCTAAGAGGACATCCTTAGCCAAAACCTTGCTGTGTGCTAAGGCAATACAAATACAGTCCAGATAGACAACAAAGTAGTTTGCATGAAATCTGCAATCACTTGAATGTCATTGCTTCAAATAGGCCTGAATGGGAACACAAGATTGTTCCCACTCCAGAACATTGAGAAAGTTTGGAGGACAGTATTAAATTTGCATCCAAATTCAGATGCTTAGATATTTCTGTTTCCTGGCCCTATCCAAGATCCTGAATGTGAATGTCCATCAGATGCAGTTATTTTAATGTAAGTATTCTGGCTTGACTGCATATATAATCTCAATCTGCATTCACACAGCAGCATGGATGACTAAGGAGTCATGCTCTAACTAGACTTCTGTGGAATGTTTCATGGTTGTAAATGGTTTTTGAAAATCTCATCTGATAATGTTTTTTTCATTGTCTGTGGAATACAAGTAGATGGGAGGATAAACAGAACTGGTGTCCTGGAAGTCTTCCACATACTGAAACAAGGATGGTGCGAATGTCTCCTATTCTGACACGCAGCAGGATGGAAATACTTCTTTCCTGAATCTTGTGTCTAGAAAATGTCTTTGAGATACATACCGCACACTTAATACTTAAATTCGTGTGTAGTACACTGACTTTCCACAATATCGGCACATGCAGAACACTTCCTCTGCTGTACCGCTACTTCTCAGGCGTATTTGATTTGCAGAGCTCTAGTTCTCTCTCACTCCTCATATAAGATGGCCAGTTCACAGTATCACAGCTCATGTTGGATTAAGTAATCAGGCCAAGACCAAGCTCTTTCAGCACCAGAGAATAAAGAGAATGGGGAATAGAGTGGTGCTGAAAACACCAGTTTTAACTGCAGGAGGTAGGGACATGCTAGTGTTCTCTACCCAGCAAGACACTTTCTTGATTAGATATATCAGGTAGCCTAAGAAAGAAGATTTCTAATTACAAGGCTGATAGTAGCTTAGTCTCTGTCCATAAATCATCTGTACTCTCCCTCAAATAATTCTAATCTTTTTTGAATAAGGAGTTAATATTAGTCTGGAAATAGTACATCCATCTTTATGGATTATTAAGTTCTTTATGTATTACTTTACTTTGAGACTCTAGCTTGGTTCGCTTRAAGTTGTCATGCAAGATTTATCAAGGAGAGGCATTGGATGTATCAGATGAGATTATCTAGATACGTGCCTGATCCAGTCCAACACAGGAAGGTAATAATTGATAACATATTTATTTTTTAGTGTCTCATGTTTGTTCGGAGGCAGTGTTATGACTTTGTATTACCCAGTCTAACTTCTAGATAAAGTAAATGAAGTTATTTAAATGAGAACCTGGAGGATTAGCTAACATAGAGGGACTCTCTGCTCACTCTTCTCCTGTTTAAAGAAAAAAGCTCTTGATAAAAGGTGTGAGCATATTTTTAACAGGCTCAGCCTCTGACACTGTTTGAAATGGTGATGACCCTGTTGGTCCTACATTAACRAAGAATTATAGTAGCCTACTCTTGGATGGATAATTGAAATTAAAAAAGGGGCTACAGTGGTGCTTTTGCGTCCTTGGGCCATAATGGATTGCTATTTCACAGAGAGATTAGTGAAGGCACTAATCCAAGCTGTAACTAAAATGTCCAAAAAAGACTGAGGCTTTGTAGCGAGTCTGTGGCTTTTGAGGTTTCCTACCTCCCCAATTTCTGTTATTCTGGGACCAAAAAATAAAGGATGCTGTGATCACAATCTCTTTCTTTTGCTACCACTTAGGCCAGCATGTCCTCCAAACATGCAGGAATTTACAGCATGTCCATACCTGTGTCTTCCAGGTTGATTGGTGAGGTTTGTATAGATTTATGATTAGAAATAGAGCTATTTAAAATTCCACACTGTCGATATGTGGTTACATTTATTTGACTGATTCTGTAATTAAATGRATTTACATGGATTACAGACAAATTACTTTAAGAAGTGACAAAGAGATGGCTAGTTAAAGCTGAATTATATCACAAGCTTAGTGGTATGTTATGAGCTCCTCTGTGAAATCTAGCCACAGGTTAAGATTTAAAAAGTGGTGTTGACAGCAATTGGCTGCTTCTAGCAATTTTAACTAACTGCTGAATGGTTTGCCCTTTAAAAATCTGTCCTTGTTTAGGCATCTAGCTAGGAATTTGGGAGTCTACAGTTGGGCACACATTTATGAAAATAAACAGTCAAAATTTAAGAAAATTAAGAGAGGTTAATTTTGAAAAGAAAAAGAGTGGAGCTTGATGTTAAAGAAGGCTCAAGAAAATAGGTAAAAGAGGGACCAGAAACTATCAAGTAAGCCAAGAGTGACCAGTGATTTTAAGAGGGCTCTAGATTTTAAATCTAGATCTCTTAAAACTGAACTATAATGAGTAGCAATGCATGTAGGTTTTAACTACATTTTTTTTTTTTTTTTTTTTTTGTGATAAAATGTGTGTACTATTGATTAAATGGATTTAACTCCAGCTAGGCTTGAAATGATGAGTCCAATGAAATCCTATTTTATTTTTATCATCTATGTGGCAAGTTGGTTCAGAGCATATTTCTCCTTCCTGTCCCTAGAGAGCTGTCTAAGTACACATGTTCTTTCCTCCCAAGTATGCTCTGAAATATGTTTTTTTTCAGCGTGGGCACCTGCTGTGTTGTTTTGATCTCTTGATAAGATCAGTTTCATAGGCAAATCAGATTGGGGAAAATCATGATGTAGAGAAATTTAGCGATAGAAAACAGATTTGCAGTAAGATTAAGGGCTTGAGAAGCGCTGCTGTTTGCTGTACTGATAACCAAAAAGCTTTTAATTCCCAGATTTAAACAAGATAAGTATGTAACAGCCGCACCTGCCTCAGAAGATTATTTTTTTCTAGCATGTGAACTAGAAACACAGTTTTGTAGGGCTGAAAATGAAAGTACTCTTATTATCAACAACATATGTTTCATTATTGCATGCTTATACTTTGACCCAATTTGCTATCTTATCAGAACAGCTGAAGGGCTACTGTAAGGCAAGAGCACAGTTTAATCTGAAAATATGGCTTAAGATATTTTTAACTTTATAAACTGATCACCAGAAAATCAGTCTGGGCACTGATGTACTCTGGTGTGTCAGAAAAGCTCAGTTGGCACTTGGCTGTGGCCGAGGGAGATGCTGCTACCCATGGTGCTTTCAGTTGTTTGCACAACTTGTATGGTTTGTTCAGTTGTACACCTGAGGTCTGCCCTTGATTACTACTAAGTGGACAGGTAGCCTAACTAGGAATTGCAAATACCTGGCATGTATTAGATTTTGTCCATGGTGAAATCTGGGAAAACATTTCATAATGTGACCTACCACTTCATTATCTTCATTTTTCACCATCAGCTTGAGGCACCTCAGTTCTGTGAGCCACCTAGAGTATGGACCAAGATTTAATACATCTCCTTCTCTCATGGTTCTCTAAGCTGTGTTCTTCTGTTTTAATTAAATACTTCATTTATAACATTGAAAAATAATGATATCAAAAGAAAATAGGTTCCCTGGGGGTTCTTTCTGCTGCTGCCAAATGGTTTGTAAGCCATCACTAGGAGAGCAGTGCCAGGATGATGTATGGAGCTAATAGATCAACATGATGAGGTGGAGCTGGAAAAGAGAGGGTTGGGTTTTTAAGAACATCTGTCTTACTGCATTCTGATTTCTAAGTTAATTTCTTTGTGAAGACCTGGCCAGTGTGGTCAGATTTATACAGGGCAATTAGGAGAACAAAATATTTCAAATGGTTGAGTTAATTGGCATGATAGGTTCTTGTGTAAATTTTTCCACAGCTATTGAGATGGCTTAGGATCCTTTAGCTCCTTTCTCAGCAGTGGTAAAGGCACTCAGTTTTATGGACTTCATTGCACATCATTTTAAGCACATAATAATTTTGCTTATGAAAATAGTACATAAACTCCTAAGTGCTTATGAAAATTTGATGATAATTCTCACTGAAAGTCAACAGGATTTAGAATTTCAAATGGCAAAGTATCTTCTGAAAATTATACATTACTACTTCATGTATTCAGGAAGCTATGTCTTATTTGTCAACCTGGTTTCACACTAAGAAGATCAGAAGTTTTTTTTTTCTTGGAGGACTAGTCATACCAGCCCTCATCTGTTGCCAGGTTTCACACATGAGGATGAAATGTGAACATCAAGTCAAAATTTGCTTTTTATTTTCAGTGAAGTCTCATTTCAGTCAAAGTAAGAAAGCCCAGTTTGGCCATGTATTTTCTCAGATCACAGTTTTTTTCAGACCAATGGGCCTCTGTCAACCATCAGAAATTTCCCAGGAATCACAGCACTCCTTTATCATTATCATTGTAATCAAATGTAAACCATAATGTTCATTATGGCTTTAAGGACCAGCTGCAGACCACTTCTCATTACATCATGCAAGTCCAGTCTCAATTGTTTTGGCTGAGATTTTGTGGCTATTTGTGAAAGAAGAGCTTGCTTTGTCTTCATGCACCAGAGAGCGCCAAATGAAACACACAGATTACAGGAGGAGGGTCTTTAAGTGCACACACATGGAGAAGATTTTCTGAGCAAATGTTACTGATGCTGACTCTMTGATATAGTGGAAACCCATGGGAAGAAGACTTCCAATAAGCAAATAATATAAAATACTCCTCTTGTTATTTATAGTGGAATTAATCACTAAGGGGCTTTTCAAATTGGGGATGCCCTTTTCATGAGCTTTGAACCCAAATCCTGGAGCCTTAACAAACCTCACTGCAGGCAATAACAGCTTTGGAGCATGAACGTGTCTACTCAGTAGATAAGATTAACTGATTAATTTAAGCTCATAAAACAAAGGTCCTGTTACTGTAAAAACTTGTCATGGTTTATTTTTGAAGGTCACTTTCTGCTATGGCAACAGAGAAGCCTTCCTTGTGAAAGGAAGGATCATAACTGAACCAACGTGGAGAATACACAGAGGCAAAAAGAAGCTGCACTGGGATTTGCTGAAGGTACCAGCAGTCCCTTTAGAGAACATGCAAGATGGGCCCTTCTTCCCCGTCTTATCTAACTGGTTTATCTCTCTGGGTATGTTTACATTTGGCTTTTTCTGCTGAAGTTGAGCTGTTGCTCAAAATAAACCTGAAATAACCAGTTAACCTGAAGTAGTTAAGTATTTCTAAAGCAAGTGGATATATTATCATTACTATTCTGGGTGAATACATGGACAATCTGAAACCACAGTGCTTTGTCCTGTCAAGTTGGGATGGATTGAATGAAAGGGAGAGCGCTGTCCACTGAAGCACAAGGGCTTTGTTGGTACCTCTTTGTATGTGTGCATGGGATTTATGTACAGGGGTTTTCTTCAGTTACTTTGCTCAGACTTCTCTTGYATAGTTTGACTGTTTACAGGAATGCAACCCTAGCTTGAAAGATATGAGAAAAAGGAGAAGACACTGGATGACCTGATGGCCTCCTCTGGATCAGATCCCAGACACAACCCATCAAGAGTTGGGGCACAGAGGCAGAGAAAACAATATTGGGGTTCTCTGGTGCTGAATAATGTCTCTTTATGGTGATCACATTCATGCCCAGAACAGATTAAAAGCTGAAGGGCTATAGCAAAATGATTTCTATATATAATTTTAAAACAGCATAGATAACACTTTTTCCTTATATTTGCCATCTGATCTGACTACTCAGTTAAGGCCAAGGGACAATCTTGCATTTGTTAGGAACAATTTCCTATGGGAAAGCCTAGAGCTGGTACATAACCTAAACCTCATGTTACAGTTCACTGCTAAAAGCATTATTCCTCTGACAATTTACAGCATGTGATGGCTTCACAACATAGTGGCTCTATTTACTCCGTATTACGTGCTGCCAGCCATCTGTAAAGTGCACTGCAGCTTGTTATCACCTGCTTATGGCATTAAAAAGACTGTTGGACCAGATTGTCCTTTACAGAAAAGCCCCTTTATGTCACTCAGGCTGGTTTAAAGGGACTCTGAACTGCAAGTAATACTATCTATTCCTACTTTACGGTCCATCTGGTCAATCTTTATGGTACTTCTGCATTGTGTAAGGGACCCCAACATAAATGAAGGTGAGGTCATTGGGAATCTGGTCATGTTCAGCTGCTAGGTGGACAAAGGATCTCTAAAGATTATTAATAGTAACATATTGGTCTTTCCACTACTATGAACGCCAGTCCTTAAATTCATAATCTCTCTGTGATACATCTTGCCTGCCTTGCAGATGGGGAACACAGCACACAGAGGGAATAGGCGATTTGCCTGCAGTGTGGAGCAGAACCCAGGTCCTGTCACCAGAACCAAGCGGAAAGATTTAATGCCATTCAGAACTAAGGTGCATGTGCAGAAAGCAGGTTTTTTTTCCTCCTGAATTCCCTTCAGAGGGAAGTAAATCCGATCAGAGTGCACAATGGGACCACCAGAGGACAGAGTTGTGGAAATCCACAGAACAATCCATTTGCCTGCCTCTTGCTGGTTCCCTGGTACTGCAGCCTCTGGTGTCCCAGGAATGGGGTACAGTCTGCATGGCTGTTTGCTCTGGAAATGTTGGGCTCCAGAAGCCTGACCTCCCAAGCAGAGGGGAGTGTAGGGGCTGTCAGAAATTTGGGAAGGGGTAATGCTAGGAAACCAGGCTTCTGAAGGAAGATTGCCTGTCAGCTATGGCTGCTTCGGCAAAACAGGTCCATTTCTGCAAAAGATTCATTAATTTGCTGAAATCTGATGAAACGATGTTTCTCAAATTGTCCTATTGGTGCTGCTCTTGGCACTCACTTCCTGGACTTAATCACCCAAGAGTGCTTCTTCTCTACGTCTGCGTCTCTTGCTTTTGGCTCCTACATGCACTAAAGGGAAATGCTTCAGCAGATAACTGTTTTTTCTGTCAGTTGCTTCTTTATCTCTTTTATTAGGTTGTCTCTGCATTGCCAAATTTTAGCACTCACTGATCATTGCTCTATCATATCCCTTAGCTGCAGGGAACTAAATCCACACTGTACTGAGACAGGAAGGTTGTAAATGAAATGCATTGGCATAGCATTGGCTTGTCTGGAAATTGTCACATACCTTGGTGACTGTGACTCTTGGGGAATGACAGTGATATAAGTGGTGTAAAAACATTTATAGTCAACCATGCACCCGTATGCAGTCTTCCCTGTGATGCTGCTGATGGATCATAGCGTGCTCTGCAGTGCTTCACACAGGAAAGCACGGTCAGGGGGTTTGGGAATATTAATATGGGCATTTTTGTTATTTGTTTGCAAGATGCTGAATGCCAGATCTGAAGTGTCACAGGTCGGAGTGAGCTCACCCTGGCTGGCCACCCTTGCTGGGGGGTGCCTCCATGACCACACTGCCTGTGTGCCACGTTTCTGCTCTGCCCTGCCTGGGGTGCAAGTGTCCTGTGTCCCAGCTCTGCTGTCCAGAGTAAGGGACAACCTGTCTCTGCCTGTGGGTATGGAGAAGGGCAGAGGACAGGGCAAACCAGTGAAGAGGAGTGCACAGAATGGAGCCCCACCAAACTTCATTTTTTTTTGCTTTGACTTCATTAGTGATGCAAGTTAAAGCTGCCTGTTCATACTACCCCTCTGTCCTCAAAAGTTTTAGCTTATGCTAGGGCTAGAGAGCAGAGGGTCATCTGGTATTTTTCCTTGTTGCACTTGGAATGCTGTAATTAGTATGTTTATTGTCTCTTTATACTCAAAACCAAAGAGAGGTAGGAGAATATCTGCCTGGAAACGTTCCTTTTTTGAAATAATAACATTCTTCTTCTGCAGCGTTGCCCATGGTGAACTCTATTAAGAGTGGCATAGAATAAAACTTTTCACCACACTCATTTGGGGATACCTGTATCTCAGCAGCAGTTGAAGAGGCAAATCAAATGTTTGCAATGGTTGGGAAAGGAATAGAAAGCAAAATTGAAAATGTCACTATGCCACTGTATAGATGTATGATTCACACACACTTTCATTACCGTGTGCTGTTCCCCTCATTTCTAAAGGATATATTAAAGCTGGAAAAGGTTCAGAGAAGGGCAGCAAGTATGAAAGTGTTACCATAGATATGGAATAGCTTCTGTGTGAGGATTGACTCAGAAGACTCTGTCTTTTCAGCCTGGAAGAGAGGAGAGGTGAGTACACAATGTCTGTACATCTGGGGCATCCGGGTAAGCTGCCTGTTCCCTGCTGGCGATATGTGAAGCCAGAATCTGCCAGCCCTGGGTGAAGTAGGTGACTTGACTGGTTTCTTTCCTCTCTGCATCTGAGGTACCATAGGAAACCCTGAAGCCCAGCTTAGGTGCTGTAGCAGTTGGAGTACAGTTAATGTTTTTGCAGAACTCCTGTAAAAGTGCATGGCCTCCTACTGTTATAACTTGTTCTTTGGCTACTTGGACAGGGAGGTTATGAATATGAATTTAGAGATGTCTGGAGGCAACATGACCATTTGCTTTTTTTCCCCTGCCAGTTCTTTTCCTTTTCAGTTTTAAATTGTGCTGATAAGTCCTCACAAGCAATTATACCTGTGTGTGGCTAGTGTAAACAAAATGGAGGATCAGTGAGCTGGAACATAAGGTCAACAGAGGCAGAGTTATCTTTTCTGCATCTTACGGCTATTATTGCCTCTGGTTCACAAGGGAGATTAGTTGATGCTGTAATCAGCAGCGAGCTCCTCATTGCGTTCTATTACCAGTCCTTCACAGCAAAGATTTTCTTGCTTATTTCTCTTTTTATTATTATCATCTGCATTTTCAGCTTATAACTTGGGATGTTTGAATCTCCAAAGGTTCATGACTGCTTTTGCAGCGTGGCTTGCYTCTCAGAAGTGCTGAGAATTAGCAGCTGCTCTTGCATTCAGTGGGAAGTTTTTCTTGACCTTCTTTCAGAAATTTCTTTCTGAATTTCTTTCAGAAATGCCCGTCATTTCTGAAGTGATGTTACGCTACAGAAGTTATGATTCCTTCTGTCACGGCAGCATTCTCTGTTTATTAAACAGCATTTTTCCTGCAGGGAATGTAGGTAGCAGTTACCCACAAACCTGCATCTCATGGTGTAGCAAACACCATTCATTGCTTYAGTGGCCTGGTTGTAGGGTGCTGGTCTTGCATCTATTCAGGCAGACGTCACAAGCCTGAGAAATGTGTCTCAAATTTCCTTCAATTTGAAAGATACCTCTGTATTCTAGAGAAAGTAAGGGCAAATGGCCCTGTAAAAATAAATGGCATGGGAAAGGATGCATGCCCTCCCCTGTAGCAGCAGTTTTCTGTGGAGTGCTGTATAGCTTGTGCAGGTAGGGTAAATCCAGCTCTCTTAGTCCACAGCCTTTAGGACAGCTGTAGCAAAGATAGTGTCACTGTCAGGATCCATCACAGGGGTGAATGCTATGCTTGGATCCCCCTCTACCACGCCATGGTCAAGTAACTGGAGAAGCATCTCAGAAAGCAAAGATTCCAACAAGACTGAAAGGCAGCTGGCTCCAGTGCTGTCCAGTTGGTCCCTGTTGGTCTGAGTCACAGCATAGCTTAGGGACACCACACACCTGCCACCGGGCAGAAACAGCAGCCTGCACCATCCTGAGTGTTTCTTATTTTGCTTTTGACAGAGCAGCCGTCTCTCCTCCTGTCTGGAATAAATAGCTCTTGCCCTGATTAATAAATATCCAGTGAAGCCACCTGAACATCTAGGGGAAAAAATCTTATTTCCCCTTCCACTCCCCTACCTGCATCCCTGCTGCTTAACAGCTTCACTGACCTGTGTCCTTCCCCTTCCCTGTGTGTCTGTAACAGCTCTCCCTGGGTAGCTGCAAGCTGCTCTCTCTTCTCATCGGATGAATAAAACATCACGGCCTTACATCATGATAAAACCTGCCTGGCTGCGCTTTTTTAATCTTCCGTTTATTTATTTATTTATCTACGGCATGTGGCACTAATATAATTTAAATGGTGTATTAAAGACTGATGTTATGAAGTTAAAACTGTGGGGGTTTTTTTCCCCTTATTGACTGGTATCAGAGTACTACTGGGAAATATTACAGCATGTATTTTATTATTCAAGATGATGCTGATGTTGAAGTTTCCTGACTCATCTTTCACCATTTCTCTGACACTCAAGGAATTTCTTCCCTGCAGCCAGTGTGATATACATTAAAGAATTATTGTTACAATGTATTAGACTATACAAATGTGTTATTCTAAACCAGTGATATTTTTTAGTCAATAACTTAACTCATGGTCTCTCTCAGAGTGGGTGAGTCTGTGCTTTTAGGCTTTGAAATGCTGAACACCGTCATTCAAAAGGAGAGCGTTTTCCTGAAGGACACAGAAGTATACTTGAGATACTGAAGTGCCTTCCTCATCTTCCCATTTGAGCTAATATGAAATTTTTGCATATAGTCTAATAGGAAGAGAATGGGTAGGATGACGGATGACTAGCCAGACTTTTGCAGCCACCTAGTTTTATATCCATGGAAGACTATTAAGTTTCTGAGGGGAAACGTCTCGTTTATGTCTCTGTTGAAATCATTTCATCTCAGATGTGATGAATGAATCAGTGGGTTTCTCAGGATGTGCTTGTTCTTGTTACCAAAAGGAAACCATGGTTTGGCGTGAGAAAGGTAGTCTGACCCAAAAGCCTAGCCCATAGTTGAGAGCAGGATTATGAATCTGGTAGATAGTCGAGATATGTTTTAACAAGGGAGTATGGCTAATGTAAGGTGGAATCTCCTCTGGTTCCTGAATGCAGGAAGTCTGTATGCCGTTAATGGTTTGGGTTAGAATATTTTGATCTTTAGCTGAAAAATTGACATTTTTTGTGGAAATTTTCTCTCTTTTGCTCTCCAAATTTTATCAACATCTCCACTTGACTTCTCTTCATGTGTGTCTAAGTCATGACAAAATGCAGAGAATGGGCTCCTGATCTCATGGAAATCAATGAAAACATCCTGTTGCCTGCAAGGATGCAGATGTTTCACTCGTACATATCTCTCTATCTTACACCAAGTAATTACATGCTTTGGTCAACTATTGCCTGTAGTTTGCTTGTCCCTGGATCTTTTCCTGGTTCCTTGTCATTCTCTCCCATTTGATCAGTCCTGAAAGTAGGTTTATACATTTTATAGTATGTCCTGTGTCTTTTTAGGGGCTTTCTAGTCCAGCTTTGGCCCAAATAGCATAAGATTTAGGTAGGAGATTCAGTTTCAAAAGCAACCTCAATTAGTAAAGGTCCAGGTTACCCATCTTCCAACATGCGGGGAGGACAGATCCTACTGAGACATTTATAGGGCTGGAGAAAATGTGATGATGCTGTCCAGGTTTGGGTCTGACCACTTACGGTCTTTCCAAAAGGTGGTTTGTGCTGCTTTTGATACTGTAAATATATATGTGTGTGTGTGTGTGTATATATATATATATATGGCAAAAGGCAGGTTTTGGCACTAAATATGTAAAGGTCATTTACCAAAAGGATGATGTTACTTCTTTTGGAAATGTACACTTGAGCCAACATATGTGGGACAAAGCAGAGCAGCTGGTGGCCAGGCTGAGCGGGGTCTTGCCTCACTTCTGAAGTCATTAGGGCATGATGGCTCTGGAGGAAAGATTCCCAGATCCCTGTACCAAAGTTGTGGCAACAAAAGCACTGCCCTTTTTGCTGGGTGCAACCCTTGCTCTTTGTGTACATATTGAGTTGTGTTTTTTATTAATGTTAGACTTTGAAAGCGTTTGAACTGGCAATGTTTTTTTGTAAGCTGTAGAGGTGTTTAAACTGAGGTCAAGCAAACAAGCAAAGTGCCATGATGGTTTTATGGGACCAGGTCCGATTTGATAAGAAGGATGAAATGACTAAGCATGTGCTAAGCTTTATTGCTACTCAGTGCATTATCATTTCAGTTGTGTCAGTGTTTCCATTATAAATACCTCTTCTCAGGGGAACTCAGCTGTAGATCTCATTTGGGGCTGGAAAATTCCATTTAGAGAATGCTATTAATTATTTAAAAATACACACTTGCTTTCTAGGTCAAGATTTTCAAAGTAGTGATTTGCAGTGCTTGCCATGAGACAGTTCGGAGAGGCCTGATTTTCAGGTGGTCACTGGAGATAGGCAACTAATCAGAAAAATAATAATCCTTCCTCTCTGCCCATCCCATTTCCAGATGCACCTGCTCTAGTTAAGTTTCTGAAATATTCATATCTGTGTTCTATTTTTAATTCCTCTCATCTTTTGATGATTACCAGAAGCTCAAGATGGGTGGTTTGATTTATTTCTCATGAAGAAATAAAAGGCCTAAGATCAGAATGTGGCCTGGAGTAATATTTGAACTTCTCATATAAAAAAGYGATGGAGTTCACTCTTGTGTCCCTGCTGCTGCTATTTGCCATGTCTGGCTGACTGTCCTAAGGCAGTGCTATCTGTTTTATTAGATGTATTCATCCACTGCTATGTATGCTTGACATGAGTTCTCCCGTAGAAGATGAGGGTCTCTCGAGCCATGTGCAAGTTGGTCAAGGCTTGTGTTATTCTTCCCCTACTGTGTGTATGTCCGTGTGCTTTCTCACCAATGGATGACTGTCCACAGACAGCACTGCCAGTGCTGAGGCTTTGTACCTATTCACCCATTTACATTCCAGACCGAAAGGACAAGCTGAAGCCCAGAAGGAAGGTGAATTGCATAAGCATTTGCTTCTGGCAGCACAGCAGGTAGCCTTGCAGTTGGCAGGCGTTGCTAAATACCAGTGTCTGGTGAAACCATTACAGCTGGTTAGGTTACCACGCCATATGTAACTGGAGAACCATTTCGCTGGCTGTTGGTGAGCAGGAAACCCCCTGGCAGACAGTGGCACTGTGGGATAAAATACAAAGAACCCAATGTAACTGATTTTATGACATGCGTTGCATATTTTTCCTGAGCAGTGAAGAAAGGCCATAACCTCAAACCATCAGAAACAGCATACGCAGCAGCTCTTTGTGTGCAGCAGAAGCAGATTAGCAGATCTGTCCTTAATCTGTGAAGCATGTTGAAAATTTAGGAACAGATTCACGTGCCTTTACAAAGACAATATTGGGCCTGGTCGAGTCTGTCTGTTTGCCCAAACTCAATAGCATTTGCTTAAAAGAAGGTGCTAGAAGAAGCCGTTAGCCAATGCTATTCTGAGCAGGCCCATACACAAGTTCAATATACTGGAATGAGAAAAAGCTCTTCCTCAGGGTAGCTGTAAAAGAAGTATTTGCAGCTTGACAGATAACTGTAGGATGTTATTCTGCAGTGAGCTTTGAGACCAGAGTAGTAGCATGCTCGCTTGTGTATTCCATACTGTGAACTTGATGCCAAAGCACTGACACACAGCTGTCCCCCATCATTCTGTTTTCTATGGCTTTAACAGGCTATTATAAAACTAGCAGTGAGATTTTATCAATTCTGATAATAAAAATAACACATGCGTTTTCACAATGTGCTTTTCTTGTCTCCAGTGTGCGTTCTGGAAATTTATCTATAGCAGTATCCTTTGAGAATTGTGGTCAGGGAGCATTTTGAGGCTACTGAAAATAAAAGATGATAGGTAATGTATGATGTTTTTCTTGGGCAGTAGCTGAATTAGATTGCTATCTTTTCCAAATCTAGAGGTTTCCTGTATTTCAAGATAATATAGAAAATGCACAGACAGAAAATGCACCATAGTGCTCATCATGGGCAATACAGTGCATTTTCTTAAGCAATGTGTCAGTGAAGTGCAGTATATCACTCTTTGGCAAAACCTGTCTCAGTTTAAGAGCCAAGAGGAAGCTTGAATCAAGACAGCTGAGGCCAAGCCCATGCATGAGGGAAGAGGTTTAAAGTCTGCTCTGAGGAGACAGGAAAGCAAACTACAAGGGTGCTCCGTTGTATGCTGGGAACAGGTCAATGTCCCAAGAAGTCCTGAGATCAAGACCATCCCTTTCTTCTGTTCTTGGTACCTACAAGTCTCTGCCATGCAAAATGGTGAAGAACACAGTATGAAATGCTGTTGCATTTTATAATGTTGTTACTATATAGACTATAACTGTTTAACGTTAGAGTTGATTGTCTCAAACAGCAAAAGCCTTTGAAGCAGAATCATGAAGCTAACACTATATAAACTCTTAATGGGTCTTATGAGCTTGTCTCCCTTAAATTTGAAATAGTGTTTCTTGTTTTGACTTGCAGTCCATACAGTGCACTTTTTCAGTTATTCCTGAGAATAATCATCTATATTTAGGAGGTAACTGTGATTTTCCTCTGAAATAGGAACTGGTTTTGGAATTGGAATGATGAGTCTGTGACATTGTGCTTCAAGGACATTCCAGTCTCAGTTTTTCCAGATGTAACCCAATGCACTTAGAGTTGGAGAAAATTATTTTTCTCTTTAGTGCCACAGGTTTAGCTAGTCAATGCAGATTTCAAATTGCTTTACTTATGCAAATGTTCAGCAGGACTTGATGGCTTGAACTCTCCTCATTTTGATTTTGGTGAGTTGTTTGTGTGTTTTACTCAGCAAAATAATAAAAATGGTCTTGATGATTTTTCGTCTGATGACCAGTTTGGGATTAGTCCCATAAGATGATGATAAGAGAAAGTATTTTTATGCTATGAAGCATATAAAGGGAAGAAGATGTCTTGGTAGAGCTAGGCCCATACTTTGCATTGAGAATTGTCAGCATATATTATATGCTTTATTGCTTAGATGAATGCATTATTTAAGACTGAAACATGGTTCTTGTGGTTTGAGGGTGCATTTATTTAAATGGTGCTATTCATATTGCAACCTATAAGAACCCAGAGGGAAGAGAGCCACACACTAGAAAGCAGAGGGTAAAAGCAGCACCAAGAGGGTCCTGTGCAGAAATTTAGTTTCAAAATTGAAGAGCTTTGCAGGCTGTTGTCCACTAGGAAATATGTCGATAGAACAGGTAGCTTTCTGAGACAAGCAGCAGATGCCAGCAGAACTAGAGACAGCCTGCGTCGGGCTGGGAGCAGTGTGCTGTGGAACGTGTCTCCACTCTGTCACCTGCTGCAGAAAACCGGCATCTCCATGATGCTGGTAGAGATGTAGCTCCTGACAGAGACCTTTGCTCAAGCAAGGCAGCAGGGGAAGCAATTGCTGGGTCTGTGTACTGAGCTGGCCATACAAACCAAGATGAAGAACTAAACATGAAGTCTTTCTTACACTTTTCCTGAGAAAGTGGTTGAGAGGTAATACTGTGTGGGATCAATGTCTGAAGCAGTGGAGTGGCTGTTGAAAGTTTTTGATTTTTGTGACCCTGAACAAAACAAGACCGTGTGCATATAAGGTAGGGTTTCTGTGTTTTTGACTTACCAGATGAAGGGGATAGCTAACTTCTCCATAGAGCTGGGAGCTCTGGGATTGCCGATGATGGGCTTGCAATTTTGGTATACTAGAGCGGTTTTAAGGAGAGAAAAGGCAACCCTAAGGAAGTCTCCCTAGAGAGCAAAGTCATCAGAGTACCCCAAGAAAGGCTAAAACAACCACATACACAATACCAAACGCTCAAGTGTAAGCAAAACTAATCTAGGAGGCAAGTGGGAATGGCGGGGTCCTGATCTTGTCATTCAAGATGAAAACAGCACAAAGGGTAGGCAGAAAAATACCCAGATTGTGGGCAGCAATGTGAGAGGTGCGGGAAATGATACTGTTTTATTTCAAATGCCAGGAGAATGCCCCAAGGAAGGTAGCACAAAGCACCAGGATATCTTCCAGTGCTGCATAGCCCTGGCAGCACTGATAAGCAGTGACCATGGGCTGGTGAGGTGTGACCAAGTACGGTGGCCACCATACAGGATGGAGAACCAGCAGTGCTCCACAGAGCACCTCCAGCAGAGACCTCAGTGGAGAGCATCCACAGGGCTCCAGGGGGGAAGTCTGTTGGGAAGAGCTAAGGAAATCTTGCATTTGTGCAGTTTTGCAAGTCGCCGAATCTATTTGGTGTCTCRTTTCCCTTCTCTTTAATGAAGGGAAAGATGCATGTTATTTTGGCATGTTCTTGTCACATGATTTTGATAGATATAATTTTAATCTTAAAAGATGAGTGTGAAGGGAAGGGAGATTAGAAAAACAAGCTGGGAATTAATTCTGGGTTCTGTTTCCGCTTCTGTTACTGGCTTTCTACGTGACCACGAATGAATAATTTCATATGTAATTTCCATAGAAATAAGTAGGAGAATCCAGACCCTCATTGCTCAAAATGGATGTGAAAATAACGCTGTCCTTCCACACTATCTATTTAGCTTAGTCATGCCTCAGGGCAGACAGGGACCATCTCACAGAACATGTTTGTCAAGGGTACACTTATGTGTTTTTATAAAGTCCTGGATGGGGTCTGGAGGCTGGAGAATATGCAATAAAAATAAACCTTTATTAATAATAAAAAGGGGTTCTGCTGCAACCAAAGAATTCATTAAAGATTAAGCTGGTATTAGTGGAGGGCGGGTGTCTGTGTTTTATGTGCATTATTCATGTAGACYCCCTCCCCAGAAATACATGTTATTTATTCATAACTATTTCCCAGAAGATTTCTCAAAGATTTGTTTTGCTGTCTTGTGATAAAATCTCAAGGTCACGGAAGAGATGCTTTTAGTGATGCTCTTACAACTGGCATTGTAAAATTTTATTTCTTAGTGAGGTGCTGCTAGTGGAAAGGCTGATAAATTTTTAATTTCTGCTTCATACCGGTACATTGGCTATAACTGTCTAATTGCACCTGCACAACACTGTTGACAAGCTTGCTCATGGATTAAAGGCAGCTGATGTCATGATAGCCACAGAGAGTAGATACAAGCAGAACATGTAGTTTTCTTGTCCAATACACTGGGGAGTGCAGACCAGTTGCCAAAAATTGCAATGAAATCTGAACAGTTCAGCAGTCTGATCATGCTTCACGCACATTTTTCAGCTTTCAGGACAAAAGGGCCCAATCCTGTGGAAAGCAATAGGAGTGTGATGGAGCTGATGGCTGCTTCAGAGGTGCCTGGGGAGGTGTTTAAAGGTATAACAGGTAAACCCAGAGAAAACAGTCATGGAAAACAACAGAAAATAAGATTGCAAGGGGAGGAGTGTGGCTAGTGGTGTGTTGGGAGGTGGGCAGCTTGAGGAAGGTGAAAATGAGCTGCTAGTCATGAGCTTTGAGACAGGGGGTGAGCAACTTCCATAAGCTGTTTCAGCACAGCGCAAGTGGTGGGAGCTGCTGGGGGCATTTCCAGGAGAGAAACTCCAGGGAGCTGCAAGTATAGATGCTGTATCTTTCTAACAATGAAAAACTCTTCCCTGCCCCTCCTCTTTTTTTTTTTCTTCCCTTTCTCCCCCCCCCCCTTTTTTTTTCTTTTTTTCCTTAATTCAGTAATGCATGGAAAGCAATTAAGCTCCCTTGCAAAGGAGCACAGGACTTAGAGATGCAGGACTTTGGTTTTACTAGCTGTGATAAACGATTTGCTGGGTGACCTGGGCCAGGTGCTTTTTTTGTGTGTGTGTGTGCCCTATCTTGCTTATGGGGACAACAACATCACTTTAGCTTTCTGGAGCAGGTTAAACATCAGTATTTGGGATATACTGTACTAGTGATAAGTAAGTTCTTTCCCAACAAACTTGAATTCTCTTAGGTTTCGACTATCCATTTTTAATGGCCGAGAGGCTACCTGAGAAGAATTGTGTAGCTGATTTGTACCACCTGACAAATCACACGGTTTGAGTTTTCTGTTAATAAGAGAGAAAAAATGCCTCTTCGAAAATATAAGTCTCTTAGATGATTCCCGTGCTTAGATAATCTCTTCTCTTGCTGTTCTTCAGCACAGTGTTGTAAACATAATTAGTCCTTCGCATTTTTCTCATTTAATTCACTCATTGCGTGCATCTTATCATGCATTAGAAGCAAGTTGAAACGTTAATTAATTTGAGCCATTTCATAGAGCTGAAGGAACTAATTTAACTGTTTTATCACTTTGAATTCAGAGGCCAAGCACATAGTGCCTGCTTGCTGCCTTCATGTGAGAGCAGTCTCTGGCAAAATTCTTCACCTAAAATGAACTTTGTAGACATGTCATTTCTTGACTGGCATCTGCCTAAATTTCCCATGTAGAAATGCAGACGACTTCACTATGTATCCTGTACTGTGTATGAAT
The DNA here is from genome assembly GCA_035582835.1 of Phoebastria nigripes. NCBI lineage: Eukaryota > Metazoa > Chordata > Aves > Procellariiformes > Diomedeidae > Phoebastria > Phoebastria nigripes. Next base: position 1,809,817 of record JAYKAV010000622.1, read on the forward strand.
TAGCATCTGTCTCTGGACTCTATTTACACTCCCTTAACACATTTTATAATTCACATATGGATACACTGATTTTAAAAAACAACCAAACCCCATATATTATCTTTTATTTTAATTTCTTTATTCAGTATCTTCTTGATAGATCTTGATAGCTTGAGTATCTTCTTACAAGCATTTCTGTGGACAGGCAGAGGGTTCCTGCTGTTCCTTACAAGACCTCTTTTTAATCCTGCCCACATTATGGACAAAATCCTTGCTTCAGTCAGCAAAGCATCCTGCTGCTGATATCAGCCTCTGTGCCAAACGCTAGGTTATAAGCAATCAGTGCAGTATGGAAAACAGAGGTGTAATATGATTTTCAAAGGGTAACTAAGGCAAAATTGACATCCTGTCATCTGGCATGTTAAGCTAGAAAACAGGCTGGGACATCAGGAATTAGCACTGTGTAATCCTAAAAAGGAGGAGACTTTGAAAGAGATCCAAATAAATCACAGAAAATCCAGATACCCATTATTCTGTCTTCCTCCTGTTCCTTACTAGAACAACCTGATAAACATGTGCATGTTTAATGCTTCACAGGTGGTAACCAACTTCATTAGGTAGGGCAGGGAGGAAGCAGTGTTGCTACTTGTGCAGCTGGGGCTTGATTTGATTTACTCTGATTTGCACTAGTGTAACGGAGCATGAACGCAAGGCACCTGATCTCCAGGTTTCCAAGCCTAAAAATATAAGCTGTCTGTATATGAGAGCTGTGGAGTTGGAGGTTGTGTGCTTTACAGATTTCAGGAGGTTTGTTAGTGATTGTCATTAGTAAGATCTCTGTCTCATGACAGACAGGGAACCATGACTATATCAGTCTCTAGCATTTGGTGGGTGGAGAAGGACTCTGGCTGCCTGCATAATGTGGGCTTATGAAGCTTTTTACTGTCATCTAAAGGTTAAATCATTAGCAAAAAGAAACTTACTAAAGAGCAGAAGAACCTGTACATACAAGTTTCCTGGAATACTTCACTAAATCAGAAGGAAACCAACCATTTCCATTGCATTTGGTATCTTTATTTATGCCTGTGGCAGATGTTCTAGGGTGTGAGGCCTGAGCCCCTTGAAGGGGATGGGAAGTGTCCTTCTGCATCTTGGATTGCGTCCTGGGTCTGCTGTGCACTGGAGTTTGCACAGATCTGAAGGCACACTCCACCTCACTTGGCCTTCATCCYGGTCTAAATCAAATGTACTCATAGGTGGCTACCAGAGCCATGCCAGTTTCCCAGTGTAACCTTTCCTCCTGTTTTTATACCATCATAAAGAGCAGCAAGGTAAAAGGCACTGGACACTTTTCCCATGTTAATATTAATTCAGTTGTCCACTTCTGTTTTCATCTGTGGCCAGTTTCTTATGTCTGTTATATCTAACTCGACAAGTGCTGACATTCTTCTGTCATGCTTTGGACTATGCAGTGAATGGATTTATGTAAGTGTCTCTYTCCTGCTCTGCGTCGTATTTTATGGCTTGATGGATGGGACAATTTCAGAATTATGAGATCCACAGTAATGCCACTTTAGTTGCCATTTTTGTCAAGTCTCCTTGACAAATTGCAAGTGAGTGTTTTATAATTAAAATGGTTTGGAAATTTTGCTCACTGATCAATTTTAAATAATTTGATTATTGCTAAATTCTGTGAGACTCCAGTAAAGTAAAAGCAATGGAAAGTGTATTGTTATTGGAGTGGCTTTGTGTTTAGCATGACTTGCATAATACTTGACTACTCCTTTTCAAATACACTTGTCTGAAAAATACTCTGGGGTAATTTCTGATTCCTCCTTCTGTGCTCTGGGAAATGAATAGAGATGAATCTCTTATGCCTTGTGCAAGTGCTCAGTGCRCTGCTACCTGTGAGTTTGTTCTTTGGAAGCATTTTGGACCCAAGTGTCAAACTTGTGATCTCTGCAGAAATTTACAGGGCCACTGTGAATTTTCCCCTGTTCTGATAATTCTTGTGGCTTGTGGCGAAACTGTTCACTGAAAAATTTTCTAGAGTACTGAATTAGGTATAACAGCTTTACTACATTCCTGTCTGGAGGGAAAAAGGAGGGGTAACAATGGGCCTGGCACTCATAAAATGTGAGCTCGGTTCTCGTTTCAGCTGCTGTCTCCTTGTATGCTTGTGGATAAGTGACTTCATCTTTGTTTTTCTCAGTTGTCTCATCTTCAAACTGGAGATCTTAATGATCCCCTCTTCTGTGAGAGGGTTTTGGTATTGCATTTGAATCATTATCATCTGCAAGGGGCTCAAATTCCACAATATCAGTACAAGACAGCAACTTGCAACATGCGCTATCAGGTGTAACACATGAACGGAAAATGTTTCTTGTACATAGGTTAGCCCCTTCCATGGTAGAAGGTAAAAAGTCCAAGAAAAATATTTGTCTCTGGCGACAGCTTAGTCTACTTGCCAGGTTATTTTTACAGGTAATTTTTTGGATATATTTTTAGCTGCCAGTCTGGTCTGTAACCAAAACTGTTGGCCATGGGAAATTTGCTGTGAAGCACCAATATTAAACAACAGCAGATCCCTTCATTCTCACAGTGTCCTTCTTGTCTAATAAGAATAATGAGCTTCCCTTTGAACACTGCGACCCACATCTGCAGGGCACTTCCATGTTTCTCTTCAGTTTTACTCTTAGTTGACTGSCTGCACCATGGGAAGGGACATTGCTCTGAACAGGGCAGCTTGATGCTGATATTAGGGCAGTGCCAGAATCCCCAGCCTATAGATGGATGCTCTCCAAGAATTTAGGTGGTCCTGCCTCACTTAAAAGCTCTCAGGCCACTCACAGCATCTATCTTCTGTGTCTCATTCCTTTTGTTGTCTTATTCACTGGTAGTTTTTTTCCCTCCTTGCAGAGCAATCCTGAAGATACCTGCACTGAAAAGGGTAAGGTGTCCCATGTGTTTAGGTGTACATAAAGTGTTTGGCCAGGGAGTTCCTAATGTGGCAGGCAACGTATAAGCTGTAATGAAGCCGCCCTTTCACGATGTTTTGTTCTTCTCCAGGTTACTTTTTGCTGTCAAAATGAAATGTGGTGTCCTTCTAAAGTGGATTTAACACTGCAAATGAGTCCCAAACACCACAGAATGATCTCAATCGATTCGCACATTCATTAATGCAATCTAATGCAGCACTTGTAGATGCCGAACATGCTTGCTAAACATGGATATTTACAGACCCTTCCTACTCGCATTACTCCTCCTTTGCCTTTGCAATAAAATAAAATGCAATTACTTTAGCAGTCCCTGTATCCTGCAGAAGTCATTAGATGCTAACTAAAATAATTTCTTTCTTTCCTCTCTTTAAAATAGATCTGGAATAGTTTTCCTAAGGGAAAAATGCTGTTGTTTTTCCTCAGAGCTACAGTTATGCCCAAATCAAAACACCAGATCTGAGAATCCTTAAACTTGGGATCCAGACTCAGTTTGTAATTTGAAGGATGGGACTGATACCTCTTTTGATGGGGAGAAACAGCAACTGCCCGGTCCAAAAACTGGGTATTGCTGAACTCTAGGAAAGACTGCACATGGACATAGAGTTGAATTTTGCAGCTGAATTCTTTATTCTGTACAGAGCTTACTAAGTAACCTGATGGCCAGCTTCTCAAATATGTTCATCATTTGCTTTTGTACAGGCCTTCATATGGAACTGTGAATGTGCGGTAAAGAGCTTGACCAAGCCGTTTGGGAAACCAGTAAGTCCTTTAATTTTATATTCCAAAGCTTGCCTTCCCCTTCTCCTTTAACACCAGAGCTCCCATGTCAGCTGTTCAAATGAAGTTGAAAGCCAGGGAGATCTTTGTGGGTGTGAATGACAAGTTTGAATTCTCAAACAGCTATGCAAGATTTAGAGCACAGTTTAATCTGCTCATCAAGGACTCAGAATTTGACTTGCCTTATTTTTCTGGACTTTATTAAAAGAACCGGTGTAATTCCTCCCTCCATATCACCCCAGCCCACATGAGGAGAAACTCAGCTCTTGTGAATCCTTACAATAAGAAGGGAGAAATGCCAATGTATCAGTGCAAAACGAAGCCTGAAGAGCTTTGTGCTTTATGAAGGCAGCAGATACGTTGAGATGCATGTGTGGGGCCCAGTCTTGCACTTCTTTGGCATTCAACACCTGCCACTGTACTCTGGGGATGATTATACTGCACCTTTAAATGCAGGAAACCTTTCAGGCTGCCTTTGTGATAGCACTGATCAAGTGATAAATATTCTATGCCTGAAAATGTAGTAGGTGCTTCTCATTTGCCTTGCTTGCAGGAAGCAGATGAGGTAGGTAGTGCGGGTCTGGCATCTCTCTCTCCTTCTCAGTCAGCACCTTGTAGTTTTCAACAGCTGCCAAAATAGTAAAATGCTTGGTCGGGAAGAGTGAAACAGAAAGGGTTGAGAGGCTGACAGAGGAGCCATCTATATGACCATTAAATTAATTGGTCAGAGTGGCCATAAAACAACAACAGGAACAAGCCCTGCTTCTAACTTACTCATGGCCTGAACTATTGGTGTAAATTCTCTGCTTGCAGCTGCAGTGCATGACCAGGCAGTTGCGTTGTTTCCACAGATGGAGTTGGGCTGTTCTTTTAACACACCAAACTGCCTGTCAGGGCCTTCAGCTTAATCATGGCAAGTCAAGCTGCAGTACCTGAAGACTGGTGTTTTGTTATCAGACAACTGAAGAAGGGCTTGTAAGCTAAAAGCTTGCAGTCAATGAAGGAAATAGCATGTCTGAGGAAAGATCATTTGCTTCATTCGTATTAACTTTGTCATCTTCAGTGCTCATGTTTTTTTTAAATTCTGTAGTGCTGTGTCTTCCGTCACTCTGGTATCCTCCTTTAACTAATAAGAAAGGACGAACAAATTTCCCAGTTGTTGCCCACTTTCTTTGATTACACTGTACTTGCTAGGACTTGCAGTTGTGCTGCCCTTAGCCTGGGCTGAAAGGGAAACTCCCTGTGCAAAAGGGGACTGTTGAACCAGGTGAATCCAACCTGTGCCAGTACTGCAGAAGGACAGAGCTAGAAACACATTCAGCACTTGTTGTAAAACCTAAGTTAAGGAAGTGTATCTTGCAGTGGTTTTTGAATATGGTCCGGTTTCTTTTAGTAGAGAGTTCCTGAGGTGGTATTATCTGAGATGTATAGCTCCTAGAGTCACAGTGCGGTTTCAGGAATGGGATTAAATGACCCACTGGGGAATGGGACGGGCATTAGAGCTCGATTTTCAAATACAGTGAAGATAAGTCTATGCTTACTGCTAGGCATTGAGTAAGAGCTTTCTTCCCTTCCCTGTTTTGAGCTTAGCTACTGACAGCTGATGGTGTTTGGCCCTCTGTACAATTAATCATCAGTTTATGATTATGATGTATAATAATTGTGCTCTGGAAAATGGAAAAAGTTATATGGAAAATACCAAAATTACTGGGAAGTGCTATAAAAAGTTACCAACTGAAACTATAAATTTAACATTAAGTTTCTAAGGTTTACTCTGAAGATAAAAATGACCTTTATAAACAATTTCCAAACAATGAGCTCTTAATCTGTCTATCACATTGAGCAGTTAAACCATCTGAGAGGCTTGGAACATGAAAGGTAGGAAACGTAGCACTTGGTCTTTTAAGGGGGTTGGATTTTCCCATTGGAACCTCAATAGTTCATACCACAACAGGGCAGAGGATTTAGTCAGAGACAGTGGAAGACCTCCTGAAAACATCTTGTGAAATCTTCAAGAATGGCTGTGTACTTCGTGCTCAAAGTTACGACTGAGGGTAAGAAAAAGAAGTTTGTGTTGCAGCATGATTTTTTGAAGCGTACACATCTCCAAGAACAGGCTTATGATTGCAAGAATGTATTTGTAGTTACAGCAATGGGGTATCTGCATGAAATCCATGTGCAAGTTTCCAAAGAGGGCCCATGGTTTTGGGTGTGCTGCAGCTTTGGTTTTGACCCTTTGTCCAGTCTTGTGGGCTAAACAAAAAGGACAAGTGCTGCAGTGTTGTTGTGCCATTACAGAGGAATTTGGAGCAAAGCAATCCTGTTGTACTGCTGCAGTCACCTCCCCGAGAAGGGAGGAGGAGAAGTCATCCCATCATCCACTTTTTCAAGTGGTCTAAAATAGATGTGTGAGTAGGTTCAATTTCTTCACAACCCTCTGCAAAATTTGAGAAATAACATGTATTAAAATGCTGATCCTGAGGAAGTTTTGTCTTTCATCCACCTGATTGACAGCTGATCACAGAAGAAACGCAGAAACTTTTCACAGTGGCAAGGCATGAGTAGCCATGACAGTAAGAAGATCCATAAAGGAGTTTTGCAATATATCATCATTATTTTGCAGCCTCTTGAGAGGTTTTGCCTGAAGCACTGTGAGTTCAGTGGGTGATAAACTCCCGCCATTTTAATTGGAGCTGGATGAAACGCACTTGCTCCAGGGTTCAGGGTGCTGCTTCTGCTAAGATGTAGTTATTGCACAAAACTAAAGCTTGCATGTATTCTCTTTAGTATGTAACTGGAAAGAATTCTATACAAGTTTCTTCCCTTCCTCCAACCCTTTTTGTATCTGTAAGTTTCTGCATGCCAGCTAGCTTGGCAGGGACAAGAGCATGCTGAGAAAAGATCTCAGTACAGTTGGTACGCTTTGCACGTTGGTAAGATTTGCACATTTATTTAACAGCAGGGATTGCCTTACATTGTGAAACATGTGCATAGAGAGTGAAAGGAGGCTGCCCTTTCCAGAACCCTGTGGAATATAAGACTTGGAATATAATATCACCTCTCTAGTAATGTCAAGGCGATCCACTGGTCAAAGGAGGAATTTGCTTGGGTTCGGTCAGACCCCAGAGTACGTGGGCCAGTTCAGAGAATGGATTTCCTCGCTGTTTTCACTTCGGTCCTCGAGAAGGTCAGTCACCTTTGTTGTCCTGTGAGCTTTGCACCTTTCACGCTGAGACTCAATACAGCCTCTACAGAAACAGCAGGCATGATGGAAATGGTGGGGAATTGTAGAGGAAGGTGCTTAGATACAGGCCAAAAAAGTGGCAGCTGGGCGCTTGATATACACCCCATGAAGACCTGGGAAACCCTGTGGGTGTTAGAGAAGCATTGCCCTGTGGTTCTTAGAGGAAAGCTCCTGTTGCCATCCTCACAGTGGTGAGACTTACTGGTCTTACTGGCACTCATTACATTTGAGTGCACAGGGGCAATCTTGGTGCTTTTGTAATCATGGCCTTACCTTGGAGGTGAGTGATACCAACCTAGACAAGGGCATTTGAAATTGGCATGTTAACATGCAGAGGTTACTTTCTTCAGATCCGTAACTAGAGAGATGAAGCTAGTAGAAAAGAGACCAGTCAGCCCAAGGGGAAGCAGGTCTTGTTTTATAGTGCGTGCAGGAGATGCTGACGCAGGCCATTGGGTGTGTAGGCAGCACTGAGTGTTCACCTCGCTGCCTGCTCAGAATGGAGGAGTGCGTTTCTAAGCCAGATACTTATTTTTTGAACGTCAGTATTTTCACTCTGGAAACCACCTGGGGTCAGGAAGTTGAAACCATTGACTGAACTAAAAAGTGTGTACTTTTTTAATGTATAGGTTAAATGCCTGAAAAAAGCCGGTGAAATCCACTGGGCAGATCACACGTTCAAGGCTGAAACTTGCAGCTTCTTGTTTCTTGTCAGTGTTTCCCAAAGCGTGGTGGTTCAAGAAGTATTTGGGGCATGAACCTAAAACCATGCAACTTAAAACAGTGTAGCTACCTTAGCTTGCCACTTGACTGATGATGGCCATGAACAGTAGAGCTCATTTGATGCACTGCGAGGAGTGGGCAGAAGGCACTGGCAAACACCCCTGAGAGTCCTGCATTTCTCCTGCTTTAATTTGTAAATCAGGCTATTGGTACATCTGTAAAACAACTGATCAAAAATACAAGATGTAAGATAGATAGTGAAGCTTTCTGTGGTACATCATACAAACAAGCTTAAAAAGAGACACCCAAGTTGTCTTAAGCAAAAATACCCAGTGACTCTGCACAGTATGACTCCTGCATGGCCACGTTAACTTACCCTTAGTGAAGTGCTTTTGGATCCCTGTGGCGTTCTCGCACCTGCGCACATGCCATTGTCCCCTGTAAAAAGGGAGAAAAGAGGAGTGTTGTGAGGCTGCATTTTTAATGTCTCAGAGGATTTCAGTGGTAGAGTTAAAGACTTGCTAAGCTTTGGAAAGAAGGTGTTGTTTCAGCGCTGATCTAAGCTAGTCTGAGACCATACTGCCCCTGAAAAGGGTGGTCTTGGTCTTTGTAAACAGTATTATGCATTTCTAGCGTCTCCCTTGGGTTGGAAGGGAAGACTGGGTTGGACTCATGTTGTGGGTAGATGAGATACTACCTTTTGGCAGTTCTGCCTTTCCTGAGATCCTTGATTTGGAGACATCTTCCACTCATTTCACTGGGAGTTGAATCGGGTCCTTAGTGATGCCTAACTATACAAAGGAAAAGAGTAGTGGAAACAGAAACAGAGACATGAAAGGAAGGCCATCTTAATCTTTGCTCGAAATCTAAATACTCTGGTCCCTCTTTTCTGCATTAATCTCTGCTAATGAAGGTTATCCAGCGTTTAGAGAACCCCTAAAAAAAAAAATCCAAAAAACCCCAAACCAAAATATCATAGAACAAATCTATCAACACTCTTTTTGGAGGAAAATAACAAAATCAGAATGTCCTTTCAAATTCAACTAGACTTTCACTTAAACAGAAAAACTTTTCCCACATAAAGAACCTTCAGGGATTTAGTTAAAATCTGCTAAGATAAAATATATACCACATCTCACTCTCCTCAAAAAGCCTTATTATGTTCATTCCCATTAACTTCTTCCTCAGGGTATTTCGTATGTCTGCAGAACATATTATGGCCATTTGGTTCTGAATGTTTTTGCAGGACTGTCACTGAATTTAAGTCAGAAAATGGCTAAAACTGTGAACAACATTTCAAAGACTATAACAAGAGTGTTTCAGTAATAAATAAGTCAGCAGATAGAAACGTCTCACTAATTCCCTGTCAGGCCAGGCACAGTCTCTTGAATGAGAAGGTAAGACATATTTTATTTGATGTATCCTGATATGGTGCTATCCAAGTGAAACTCTGCCAACATTTTCACTTTAATTTTGCATTGCAGAACCCTGCCGGAAGTTGTCTGACTGCCGTTCAGTCATTCATTTCTTTCCATATCAGCCCTTTCGCCCTCAGAGGTAAAGTTGGAAAACTGGCATTGATTCTGCTCTATCCATCATTTTCATGTTATTTACCCTTGAATATCTGTGCGGCATATCTGTGTATATCCAGCTTCCTCAGCGGGTAAAGACTTTAATCATATTCATGAGGGAGCAGCATGGTGATTCTTGGACCAAGAAAGTTCTTCTTGAGGGTTAGGTAAAGCCACTTCATAGATACACACAGCAAAAGAGTTAAAAGACTTCATGCTTATTGAGTCAGATGGCTTTTATATCTAAGTGAGAATCCTTTCATTTTGAAATTCGATTCTCTTGCTTTCTCTTGCAAGGCTGAACATTTTATCTGTGAATTTCCTACTGGACAAAGGAATGACGAGCTCCTGTTTCTCAGGAAAATGAGCTGCTGGGTTCATTATCGTCAGCTCTGTACAAAATGGTTTAGCCAGACATTCCAAGGATGAGGTAAAGTCCCTCCTGGGCCTGTGCTGCAGCCCTCACAGTGGGGAAGACGAGCTTTTGAAATCATTTCAATTTTTATTCATTAGCGTGTATAAAAATAGGACATTTGATCCATCCAAAAGCAAACAGGCAGAGTATACTGTGTCACCCAGCAAAAGTACAGGACAAAAGGGCGGAGATGCAAGGGAGCACAGCAGCACTGGTTTAGAACAAAGGTCACCTGCCCCAGTATCCTCTGCCAATGGCAGCCACTGGCAGATACTTGGAGGATAGGCATATGCAAGACTTTCCACCAACTTTTTTTTTCTTCAGATCATTTTTCTCCTTAGTAGATCTCTCTTCCAAGTACCTGTCTGGTCTTCTCTTGGACCGCTCTAAACTATTTGCAACAATAACATCCTTTGGCAAGACATTGCACAGGCTGACTACCTGTTGCGTGAAGAACCATCTCCTTTACCTTGAGGTTGGCTCCTTTTAGCTTCACTTTATGGCCTTAATTTTTGTATTGGAAGAGACGGTGCATAATTGATGCCTGCCTATCTGGTCCTGGCCGCTCTTGATTTGTAGATCAGTATCATACCTGCACTAAAATGACCCCTTTCCATACTGAAAGGACCACATGGAAATTGTTCCTTGTATGGAAGTTGTTCTGTAGCTTTGGTCATTTTAGTTGCCTTTCTCTGAACATTTTTCATTCTGATACAGCCTTTTTCAGTTGAGGGAACAAGAACCACACACTGTATTGAAGATGAGGAAGAGCCACAGATAGATTCATAGAGTCACATAATTAAGTTTTATGTGTTATTCATTTCTTCTTGATAATATGTATTCTTTTATTTTCTTCTATTTTAATTTTGCTATTTTGACTCCTACTGAGTTGACGTTTTTATGGAACTAAATATCCTAATGCCAAAATGTTGTTCCTGGCTGTTAATTGTCAGGTTTGAGTCCATCATTTCCTATGCGAAGTTATGATTTTTTTTTTCTCCCTGTGCATTGTTACCTAAATTGTCATTCATCTGCCATTCTATTGTCCAGTCACCAAATCTTGTATGGCCTCTTAGCAATTCTTCCTAGTCTGCCTTCATTCTTACTGTCTTGAATAATTTTTTATCAGCAACAAATTTTCTCACCTTTTGCCAGTTATTTATAAGTGTATTGAATATCAGCACAGTTCCTTGAGGAAATCAGCTGATCATCTCTCTCCACTGTGAAAGCTTACCCTTTGTTTTTTGTCTTTTAACCAGTTATTTTTCCTTGAAGGGACTTTTTGCTTACTCCGTAGCCATGCAACGTTTGCATAGATATGATTAAAAGGAGAAAAATCAAAGTAAATCATCACCAGAAGTAAAATTTCTGCAGATCAAAAAACTCCAAGCAGAGCCAAGCTGTGCTCAAACAATAAATGCAGTCGCATAGCAGTTGTAATCAATGTCCTCCCAACAGAATCGTTTAAATCCACATAGCCTGTATATGCTTATCCCAAAATGTAATATGTCATCCAGTACTCCAGACAGGGCATCCACTCAGCCACAGAATGAACTGCCAGGCATCTGTAAAGGGGCACAAATACCCAGTTGCAAAGGAGAAAAGTGTGTAGGGCTTGTTTTGTGGGGTTTTTTTTGTTTGTTCGTTTGTTTTTTAAATTTCACAAAACTGTCTCTCTGCTTCTGATCTATCAGGATCGTCCTAAAGGGAAATGTTGGAGTCTGATCCTAAAACTGAAATCCACGCTGAGAAGCAAAAATCATGCTGCCTCCTCTTGTATTGCACGGGGGGTATTTCCCTATTGCTTTCTGTCTCTTCCAGAGGCCTGTCCCCTAGCTACATCCTCTCTTCTCTACCTGTTCTAGCAACCAATTTCTTTCATGCAGATCAGGGAGGCTTCTTAATCCAGCCACTTCAGTAATGCAGATTACAGCGTCGCCCACAGGGAGATGCTTCAAAGCAGCATGGTGGAGCGAAGTGCAGTGGTGGCTGGGAGGAGCAGCCTGGAGTTGAGGGCCAAGCAGGGACAGGAGGAGCTTTTTACACTGATTTTGCTGAAGAAAAGCATGATTCCTATGTATCGACCTTTAGTGTAATTGTGTCTAGACCATACATTGCTTAGAGTTTGTTAGTTGCCTGAGAAAATGTGGAGATTTGAGCCTGAAAAGGTGTGTTTTCCAAGCTTTATCAGATGGTAGAACAAGGATATTCCCTCTCCCTGAAAACCTCCCCTCCCTGTTAAACCGCTTCCCTACTCAAGCTGACTCTTGTTTGCCATGTTCTTGCAGTTCTCTTGTTCTGAAGCTGAGGTGGGTAGAGCAGATAGTGGATGTGTGCCCTGATTTTGGCCAGGCTAGCAAGACACGTGTGTTTTGCGGAGCTGGGAGTGGCAGTCAGGCTGCCTAACTCTTTCCTCACATACAGTCGTGCTGACTGTGGACACCAAGCACTCTCCACTCAGATAAAGCCCTGTAAATCTGCAACCAACTGGGAGTGGGATCCTCTAATGGAAAGCATTGGGCAACCTGAATTATAGGCATCAAAACGGGCAGCTCGTATGATAGCCACAAAATGGCTTTATTTGCTAAAGTAGCTTGGTTGCACCAGGTTCTTGGTGCAAGGACCACTCTGCTATTTAACACATTTACAGGGAAATCTTCTCAGGTTTAGGACCCCCAACAGGCCAGCCAATAATTTTTTATGAAAGGCTTTGTGTTCTTTCAGTCAGTGCATATCCCTGCTATTTGCTGAGCTATGTTGTATTTGTAGGCATCTCTTCTGAGAGGATCTGTTTGTTATTTATTATCTGAACACCTATTCAACCAACAGGTAATGAGTCAGTGTTAATAGATCAGGTCAGTTTTCTAGCAGAGCAAGTCAATGCATTTAGGAAAAAAAGACGTGACAATGATGTGGATGTTCAGGAAATAATACCTGTAATGTTTTTTCATCCAAACAATTTGATGCTGCCTGAACACCAACAAGTATTTCTGAGAACCAAAAGGAGAACGTCTAAAGGATCTTTGCCTGGTGCTGGGTTGAGTTTACTGACTAGAGCCATGTGAAATGCCCATCCTCATGTCRTCCCCTACTCACCTGTCTGGGCTTGCTGGAAGGACAGATTTCAGCCTTGCTCAGATCCTATCCTGATCCCCACTCTCAGGCTAAAAACATGACCATCGTGCAGCATTTCTTGAAATCAGTCTCTGTCCAGATGGAGCTACAAATAATAGCTGTGTCAGTCCATGGCCTCTTTTAGTTGTTTATTTTGTTGGGGGAAGCACTAAAGTCTCAAAAATGTTGACTCTTATAAGAGGATGTACTGGGCATGCCCATATGAATAAGTGATCTGTAATTGTGTGCAAGTGCTTCTACTGGCTTCAAGCATATTTTTGCAGGTGCCCCATCTGGGGAAAAAATGGCCACGAATGAGACCCTAAATCATGTTAAATATTGCAGAGAGCATATCAATGAAGTATTTAAAGAATTAAAAAAAAATCCCGGATTCTGAATTTACAAAACACCATTTCCTCCATCTGCACTCAGTGCTCATCATTTTGTTACAAAACCACTTCATTCCTTCATCGCTAATAGCTCTCTTTGAATACTGAATTGCCTCATTAGGCTCTTTCATCCCGTGAATGAAATTCTTCCTCTGAGTCAAATAGGCAGTCCTTTATTTTTCCCATTGATTTTTAGTTAAATATATCAGACTGGTTCTAAGGAATCAATACAGCAGCGTGGAAAGACTTCTGATCTTTAAAATTGTGTGGCGTAGGCCTTTTTATTGTAATGCCTTTCTCATTTGAAATCTTGTGTTTAATGGAAGCTATTTGCCACTGGTTTAAGCATATGGCTACCCTGTTTGCTTTTGTCCGAAGACTTCCTCCTTTCCCCGCAAGAGGGAATGACGATTCCAAAAGCCTGATTCCTACTGCAATATAACTTGGCAGAGTCACCCCTAATGGGGGGGGGGTCACACTTGTGTCAAACAGCTGGAGGAGTTCACAAAGAGTTGGACTGGTTTGCTGAATTAGCATGTCAGTCAGTGGAGAAGTTAGAAAGAAAGCTCTGCCTTGTGCTTTGGTGTGATAGCTCTTCTCAGTTGTTACTAGGAGCTAAATAACCACTGTTATGATGATATTGTCTGCTGTAAATTCATCTCCCTAATTGATTTGTTGAGCAGACTGCATGTTTCTAGATATAGATATAAGTCGCTTCCTTCTGTCTCACTGGTTTAACAGTTTAAGTAAATGAATACAGATGTTTTTATTGCTCCCTTAATGAGTGAGTGGAAAACCATGGATGATTTCCTCAGCCATATCATCTCCATGTGAAGCGCAATGTCTTTTGGGACCTGAAAGTCTGGATTTGGTAATGAAATAGTTACAAGTTGTTGGTTAAAATCCTGCCAAACGTGGGCCAGAGGACTGTCTGATTTACTGCTCATGGCTTTAGGGAGAGGTGAGAGGGACTCAGGTCATGGGTATGCCAGAAAATTGTTGCAAGGAAAGCTAAGGCCATCTTCAGTCCAGTGTGTGCTAGGAGAGAAGAGCAGACACTTTGCTCCAGGACACAACTGGGAAGTTGCAGTCCTGCAGTGTGTTGATCACATTGCCTTGCATCAGTTTAGCTGTTAGGCTGCCAGAGGCCATGACACAAAACTCACCATCCAAATGGCACCTTTATTGAGAGCCCATGGGAACAAACTCTTTTATGTGTTAGATTGGACTAAGTATGGCCGTATGGGTGTCGTGGTTTAACCCTGGCAGCACCTAAACACCATGCAGCAGCTGCTCGCTCACCCCCCTGCTCCGGTGGGATGGGGGAGAGAATCGGGAGGGCACGAGTAGGAAAACTCGCGGGTTGAGATAAAAACAGTTTAATAATTGAAATAAAACAAAAAGTAGAACAGTAATAGTAACAGTGATAACAACAGCAACAACAACAATATACAAAGCAGGCGATGCACAATGCAATTGCTCACCACCCGCCGAACCGAACGAGAG
>JAYKAV010000612.1:0-65165 GCA_035582835.1 Phoebastria nigripes
TTGATGTTTTGGGTGTTGCTGGGTGGTGCTTGCACCGGGCACTTTTTGGCTTCCCATGCCCTGCCAGGTGCATGGGAAGCTGGCGGGGGGGAGCATAGCCGGGGTGTTTGACCCAACTGGCCAATGGGGTATTCCATATCATGCAATGTCATGCTCAGTATAAAAACTAARGGGGGGGGGGGGGCCTTAGGTCCCAGGAATGGGCTCTCGTTTTGGGCACGTGTCGGTTTCGGTGGGTGGTGAGCAGTTGCATTGTGCATCGCCTGCTTTGTATATTGTTGTTGTTGCTGTTGTTATCACTGTTATTACTACTGTTTTACTTTGTTTTATTTCAATTATTAAACTGTTTTTATCTCAACCCGCGAGTTTTCCTACTCGTGCCCTCTCGATTCTCTCCCCCATCCCACCGGAGGTGGGGGGGGTGAGCGAGCAGCTGTGTGGTGTTTAGGTGCTGCCAGGGTTAAACCACAACAAGAGTGACAAACTGAAAGTCTTGGAAATACAAGCTGTTTCATATGGAAATTGGAGGCTAGGAGGTTATCCTGGGAGCCTGTCTTTTTAAAAAAATCATGAGCTTGGAAACCAAGTCCCAGGCTGCCAGCTCATGGTTAGCATGTCAGCTGGATGACTAAAGCATTGGGCTACAAACTGCCTGGAAACCAGATACCTGCTTCCAGAGAGGACTTTTAACCTGCCTTTCAGGGAGGGTTATCTTCAAGCTTGAGTTCAGATACATTTTCCTTGTAAGCACAGAAACTTTGTCGTTAAGATAAAATAGAAAATTCAAGTAAAAATGTATTCGGGATTAGTACGTTTGTTGTATATTTTGAGGTTCATCATTTCACACTCTGAAGTCGGATATGAAATGATCTTGAGCTTTCACATGTTATATAATATACAATTTAAAAATATGATCCTAGATTTAGGTACCCACCATTAGTGGAACATATTGATATTTTATGAAATTCCCATATATTTAATGGCATATTGTGAAATTAAACTCTTATGTTTGTGGAACACTTGGTATTGTAGAGGTGAGTACCATAAAAAAAGATACAGGAAAAAATTAATTTTTATCTTCAGAGTTGAGTTTCAACAGAATGCTATAAACGAAACCTGAAGCTCCATATTGAACCCTTTAAAAAAGCCACAAAATCAAAATCTTGAATAACTCTTCCTTGAAAAAAAAGTATTCATTCTCTTTAGAGAGTGAGATCATGTTGCTGTGAAAAAATGTGATTTATGTAACTAAAGAGTGCATTACTGTGCATTAACACCAGTTGGCTGAACTGAGAAGGCAGAGGTTGAATCTCCTGACTTTGATATAAGTCAGATAAACTTCAATAAATTTAAGCACATGTTGTGCTACGGATATATGTGGGAAGAAAGATAATCTACTGGTAACCAGCTTTAGCAGGCTATGCTTTTAGATGCAGTCTAAAGCAACGTTCCGTTAAACATTTTCACCACCCTTACTGAAAAAAAACCACCTTTCTGCTCAGCAAACACATAGCAACATCAGACCTACCTGCTGAATAAAAAACTGCATTAAAGCAACAGAAAACAAACAAGTGCTCTCCTAGACAATTTGACTCTTCCAAAAGCAAAATACAACATAAACTGAGTGTAAAAACTGTGACCCTGACAGATTATTAAAAAAATGCTTATGGGATTAATTGTCATGATGTCAAAATTAATATAAGAGCATCAAATAAGAACTACATGATGTAGTTATATCAGTAGCAACTTGTATTTGCATAACATATACAAATTACTATATGTGGGTTGTTATTCCCTAGATTTAGTGCTAAGTATGTCCTGAAGCTAATGGGAATTAGAAAGTTTCCAGAAATTTCTAGCAACTTAAGTGCAGAATATTAATGGAAAAAAATTACAGTTACTTAGTCTAAGTGGTGCTGAATGCCTCCCACAGACTTAGACTGGAGGGCTGAGCACTTTGCCAGCAGATCAAAAAGGACGAATTCTTTCTGCAATTTTAGGAGAACTGAGGGAGATGTGGTCTACAGAGCTCTTTCCTCAAATGCTGAGACTGTGAAGTATTTTAACTCTTCCAAAATGTCCTGGTTCCGGCTGGGACAGAGTTAACTTTCTTCCCAGTAGCTGGGGGGTGGGTGCTGTGTTTTGGGTTTGGTATAATAGGAGCGTTGAGGGCCCATTGATGTTTTGGGTGTTGCTGGGTGGTGCTTGCACCGGGGACTTTTTGGCCTCCCATGCCAGGTGCATGGGAAGCTGGCGGGGGGAGCATAGCCGGGGTGTTTGACCCAGCTGGCCAATGGGGTATTCCATACTATGCAACGTCATGCTCAGTATAAAAACTAAGGGGGGGGCGGCCCTCTGCGTCCTGGGACGGGCTCTTGCGTATCGGGTAACGCRTCGGTTCGGGCGGGTGGTGAGCAGTTGCATTGTGCATCGCCTGCTTTGTATATTCTATTGTTGTTGTTATCACTGTTATTACTACTGTTTTACTTTGTTTTATTTCAGTTATTAAACTGTTTTTATCTCAACCCACAAGTTTTCCTACTCGTGCCCTCCCGATTCTCTCCCCCATCCCACCGGAGCGGAGGGGTGAGCGAGCGGCTGCGTGGTGTTTAGGTGCTGCCAGGGTTAAACCACAACACAAAACTTTTAGCCTGGGCAAAAAAATACATTGTAAAAAAGGGAAACAGCTTATCTATGGCAAAAACAACGTTTTAAAGCATTAGGGACTCCAGCTCGAATTTTTCGGTACTGAGGAAATCTGAATTAATTTTGGAGAGATCTCATTTTGCTGACAACATTGGTAAGGCTACTATTGCTCCCCCTTTTTTCCCAAGATATTTCTGTACCTTTTAATATTGGTTGCTACGTCACTGTTTCTGTTCATCTCTTTCAAATTATTTCCTGTATAAATAGTGTATTGGCTTCTTACAACAAATGCTTTCCAGACACCATTGTGTTTTCATCATGTTGCTACATTTTGAAGTATATAACATTACATTTCCTGTTTATGCATTAATGCTTCAGGTTGCACCAAATTTAGCTCAGAGGGATTTAAAGTCTTTATGCTAACTGGAGATGCTTTTGCTTTTAGGTAAGACTAAACAGTACATGGCAACTATCATTGAAGTCACGTATGAAGCTTTTGTTTCAGTGGCCATCGACTCAGACCTTAATGTTTACTTGTTAAGTACATCTTTAAGGAAAGAGGATAGTGTAAACATTTGCAATGTTGGACCAGTTACAAGATCAAACTTAATTTCTAACTACCAGGTCCATGCCGTTCTTATCTACTGTCTTTTTATCACCTGTCAGATATTGCCAGATATGCTAACAGTCATTTCTGATTGTTTCATAACTAGGCTTAACTAACAGGATGCTTTGCTATAAATTTAGATCAGGTTTTCTAGAAATTGTGATGTATTCAAAGATCATATTGCCAAGATTGTTATGTCCACAATTTTTATATATCTAATGGCACCAAAGTTTTTATTTACATTTTAAAGCACTGATTTCTGATCACTCTAATACTTCTACTGATTTTCTTCAAGGATAGCTCACAGATTTTTTTTTAGCATTTTGAAGTGTTTCTCATTAATCCAGCCCTTGCTTAGAATGTTAATCTGGGRTTTTATGCTGCTAGCTGAAAAAAAGACTAAGATTAGGTGCACGCCAGTGAATGCCTGCAGCAGTAGAAAAATTAAATGTGGTAACCTCATAGTTATAACTAAACACAGCATCATATTGACACATTTACATCTAGCAAAAGTGACGGCATTGATAGCTGGCAAAACACGTGGTTTAAAAACCTAGTAACTCCCCTTCACAACTGAATGGTAGGAGTGAATAAGTCTCTGATTCTAGAATATAAGACATCACATGAAATAAGGCAATGGGCCAGTTTACGAAGAAAGCAAAATTAGAAGGCTAAGCATAATGTTCAATACGATATGCTTTGTTTTGCCACTAAGAGCTGAACTTCTTCCTTAGAAAGGCATTTAGGCCTTTGCTTCTCTCATGGCTGTTTCCATGCACAAAATGGTGTCTCAATGACAGATATTAACACTAGATTTGTTTCATATTGCATGAACATTTTTGCCCTAAATGTTGTTCCATTAGCATCGGTTTTTCACTTTTAAAACATCACAAATAACTACAAAATCAAGGAGTGAAAGCTGGTTTTGTGAGTGCCTAATACAAATTTAATAAAATATCCTTGTTCGTGTATCTGGAGACAGAGCTTAGCTCTGCAGGCTCAGTAACACTCTCTCCCTGGGACCTTAACCAGTCATAATGTTTCAAGAAAAAGAAGATCTGTCCATAATCTTTCTAGGATTAATTTAATATTGGAAAGTGGCTGTACCTGGCAGCACAGTTTGGGATTCCACAAAGGTCACATGCAATAAAAATTATTAAATGAAAATACCTGTAAGTGGGGTCAATGACCACTGTTTCTTAGGCAAAATCCCAAAGCCAAGTAAGGTTACCTAGACAAGCAAGCGTGCAGACAGTCCTAGCTTCACTGAAGAAAGATTTGAAAGGTTTAAGAAACTAACACTCCTTGCAGCTCAGCATCAAAATAGCACAAAACAACCAAGGAAAATGTAGGAATAAATATTACATAAACTGCAGTTACTCCTGGGAACTCCATTCACTTTACAGATCATAATATCAACTCCCTTAGATCTTAAAAGCCTATTTTTAAACTAAAGGCACTATTTATAAACCTGGCCTTAATCAAGAAGTCCACATGCACATTAAATTTGAATAGCGTGATGGGCCTGTGGGTTTTGCTTCTCATTAGCAAATTAACCCTGATGCTGCAGGTGGTGATGCAGGGAAATTTGAATGGCTTAAAGCCCACAATGAACCTTTTAGCTTTAAGCACATGTAGGAAAACCTTTCTCTTTCCTTTTAAAYTGAAAAAAGACCTTGTATTATTTAACGATTTTCTTAAAACCTCATTCAAATGTACACCTCTGTCACATAATAGAAGGGATTTGCAGACCCTCTATCATCTAGTTGGGACACTAATGAAACCAGCTGTGTAATTACAGACATGGCAATTGCCTACAGCTGTAATGATGTCAGGCAGGTAGCTTGTGTGCTGGTTTTGGCTGGGATAGAGTTAATTTTCTTCATAGTAGCTAGTATGGGGCTATGTTTTGGATTTGTGCTGAAAACAGTGTTGATAGTACAGGGATGTTTTCAGTATTGCTGAGCTGTGCTTACACAGAGTCAAGGCCTTTTCTGCTTCTCACAACACCCCACCAGCGAGTAGGCTGGGRGTGCACAAGAAGTTGGGAGGGGACACAGCTGGGACAGCTGACCCCAACTGACCAAAGGGATATTCCATACCGTATGGTGTCTTGCTCAGCATATAAAGCTGGGGGAAGAAGAAGCAAGGGGGGGATGTTTGGAGTGATGGTGTTTTGTTTTCCTAAGTAACTGTTAGGTGTGATGGAGCCCTGTCTTTCCTGGCGATGGCTGAACACCTGCCTGCTGATAGGAAGTAGTGAATGAATTCCTTGTTTTGCTTTGCTTGTGTGTGTGRCTTTTGCTTTACCTGTTAAACTGTCTTTATCTCAACCCATGAGTTTTCTCACTTTTACCCTTCYGATTCTCTCCCCTGTGGGGGAGTGAGTGAGCRGCTGTGTGGTGCTTAGTTGCTGGCTGGGGTTAAACCACAACAGCTTGTTAGCACTGAGGAGTGCGTATTAAATATTTACAGTTTGAACTCATTTATAATCTTACTAAGGCAGAGATTCTGAGTGTCATAGACAAGTTCAGATACTGCAATGACCTAAGTAACCTCAACTTTTAACTGCAGTTGATAGAAATTCAGTGTGCTGAATCTTACAGGTCTGGACAGCTGGAGAACTACATAACAGTATATTTGAGAGGTATGGAAGAATAGTTTTGTTAAAGACCATGTTATCAGAATAATCCATATTGTAATACTTTATTCCAGTGTGCTGCAAGTTGAAGGCAATTTGGCATAATCAGCACAGCATAAATGAAAGATAATACTGATGCGCTCTGAAAAGAAAATGTTATACTGTATTTAGATTATAATAATTGTCATACAGAAACTTCCAGTGAAGCTGCAGCAACAATTTAATTTGAAATGCCTATGCCATCTTCTGGCCAAGAAAATTAGATGCATGAAAGAGTAATTGGCAGAAAATGGCAGTGAGGAATTATATAATACTCAGAATATGAGAATGGAGGATTTTGGTGTCGGGTCCAAGCTGACTGTAGCCAAACAGTATGTAGATGTGATTAAGTAGTTTTGCAGATATGCCAAATGGCATACAGTTTTCTGTGACTTTATCACCTACCATCTTTTTCTGCAGTCCCATGGCACACATGTGAGTGAGACAACTACTGCTCTCCTTACAGTCTAAAAATATTTGTCAGTGCTATTCTTGGTGGTTCAGTCATGAGAGGAAAGTGATGTGAGTTTTACTGTCAGGCAGAGAAAGGAATTGAATCCATATGCTGGATGAGTGCTACAGACTTGGGGATGTACCTTGCCTCTGGCAGTTTTGTATGACGTGTCAGGGCTGCTTTGAAAATGTCTCTTGTATTGGACCTCTCACATGATAGCAGTACTTAGTTTGTACTAGGCAGTAGATTTAGTAGGTGCATGGGATATTGAATATCTCTGTACTGGCAAGACTGAGGTATTTCTAGATATGCCACGAAGGGTAGCGCTATCCACTGCATGAATTTATGTGACATGAAATATAAAGCACCTGAGAAAAGCAGCAGTAAAGAAAAAGCCTAGATTACAATTGCACATTTAGGCACCTAATGTAGGAGTAGACAGGAGTTGACTGAAGATCTTTTGTGGACCTAAACTTAAAAATCTAGAGGTGGTCAGGGTTTGGGTCTTTGTAAGGATTTTTAAGAAGTGCAGTTTTAAAAAGGACTTCAAATAATAGCAGTTGGAGCTACCAGTGAACCTCAAGATACACTCATCTTTCTGTTACATTATGCACTGCCATGAAATATTTTGCTTTGAGACTCTGCATAGTAGGTTCATGTCCAAGACATTTTGCTTTAGAAGCAGCAGCAAATTGAACAAGACTTCTGTTCTTTTATGGAAACCTCTAAAATTTTATCAGAGTAATATCTAGCTAATACGTTTTGTCCTGGTTTCGGCTGGGATAGCGTTAATTTTCTTCCTAGTAGTTGGTATAGTGCTATGTTTTGGATTTAGTATGAGAAGAATGTTGATGACACACTGATGTTTTTAGTTGTTGCTAAGTAGTGCTTACACTAGTCAAGGACTTCTCAGCTTCCCATGCTCTGCCAGGTGCACAAGAAGCTGGAAGGGAGCATAGCCAGGACAGCTAGCCCAACTGGCCAAGGGGGTATTCTATACCATGTGACGTCATGGTCAGCATATAAAGCTGGGGGAAGAAGAAGGAAGGGGGGGACATTTGGAGTTACGGCGTTTGCCTTCCCAAGTAACCGTTAAGCGTGGTGGAGCCCTGCTTTCCTGGAGATGGCTGAACACCTGCCTGCYGATGGGAAGTAGTGAAGGAATTCYTTGTTTTGCTTTGCTTGCGTGCGCGGCTTTTGCTTTACCTATTAAACTGTCTTAACCTCAACCCATGAGTTTTCTCACTTTTACCCTTCCGATTCTCTCCCCCATCCCACTGGGGCGGAGTGAGCGAGTGGCTRTGTGGGGCTTAGTTGCTGGCTGGGGTTAAACCACCACAGTATTTACTCTGGTAACAAGATTGTATTAAACTGGCACTGTCATAGAGTTTTGTAGTTTAATAATATAGAAATAATAGATTAAAGTTACTCTTGTTAAATAAGTAGTCCTGAAATTGAACAATTCAGTTTTTTAAACACTTCATTGACAAACTCCAGTAGATGTTGATAAAATAAACAGTTTAACTGCTGTTTGACAAAAGTTTGAAGTGCCATATGCATATTTCCTGATACTCAGAATGAATATTGCTGTCATTATGTGCCCCATTCAGTGTGTAAATATATGTTTTTTCAGTTCTATGCATGTTTTTCACGAACATGTGAAGTCATGACAAATAATCCAGTCAGATGTAATTCTGTTTAAATCATTGTTAACTTAGGTTTTGTTTGTCCACCCAGGCAAGGGTGAACTAAGACATAACATAAAATATCAAGGAGGCCTGTAATGGCATTGAAGTGAATCGGCAAACCCTGCTGTCTTGCAAGTGGAAGTTAGAAACCAGGGCAGGCAGATGTAGTGGTGGATGTCTCGAGTTCTGCGACCCTGGTTTTGGCTCTGGTATCTGCCTGGACTGTTCTTTCTACTGTTCACTGGACTGGTGTGTTCTCAAGGTCAGGACATCTATTCCCTTTGAACATCAGCCCCTTCTACCGTGATGACAATATTTCAGAGACCAAATAGATTTGCCTGAATAACTTATCCACTTTTACAGAAGGGAATTATATTACACTTCTGATTTGATCTTTTCTATCTCTAATTTCTATGATTCATTTGGGAGGAAAAAAATCCTGTGGAACAGCCTGTTTTCCAACAAGGTATTGCCTAGATGTTACAGAACACAAAGGCTGTCATCACAGTTCAGCAAGCAGTATGAAACTGATTAGAATAACAATACTGCTGATGTCACAGGATCATGCTACTGAACTGCATCGCAGCAGAATCAGTGTAAGAGTACTTTTCCCCCCTTCAACTGTATTTGCGTTAGAGACTGGAAATAAATGGAAGGACAAAACCGGTACTCTCACAGTAATATCACAGCTCAGATAAATAAAACTAATAATGCAGTTCAGACACTAAAACAAATGAAAGGGGAAAAAGCAGTAAAAGGCAGAGAGGGATGCTTGTGAAATATAATTATGTTTTATATTTGTACCAAATCTCATAGATCAGTCAGGATTGGTGCTAGAAAATGGGAAGATACAGCCTATTCCCTTCCAAGTTCTAAGATGTATTTTGAGAAAACAAGTAGGAGAAAACAGGAGAGTGAAGGTGCAATCACATAACTGACASCAGACTTCTATACTGTATATAATATTGCAAACATGAAATCCCTTTCCTGAATCTCTTTGAAAGTCACAGTTTTACATAACAGGATTTTGTGGCTGAATTTGTCCATAGAATTATTCATGGGAAGAGAAAGAAGTTAAAGAACTCTTAAGAGTACAAAATAATCAATTTTCTTTCTGTTATGACTAATAACAGTGGTGTTAGGTGGTCATTCAGCCAATCCCACATTTAACTACAGAGTCCACAGTAGACAGCAAAGCTAATGAAATGAGTTCTTAAAACTTTCTTCCYGGTTCTTTCTCCTAAAATCAGCAATGGTAGCACATCTGCCAGGAAACTGGAAAATAGCACTATAGAAAATATCACTTATATATAGTTAAACACGTGTATTTACTCTCTCTTCCTCTATCCATTCTCTATTTCTCTATTCCTTTTCTTCCTTCTCTTATTTATTCCATCACCACATCTTTTTTCTCCTTATTGCCTTACAATCCAAAATGTTTTATGTTTTTGACAGAAGCCTTTTTCCTCCCTTATTTCCCCTCCTTTCCTCTCTTTGTTTGTCCCAAGTTCCTTAAAAAAGGTGAGAAGACACGGAAGATTATCATATTATACTCCCACCTTAGCAGTTTGAAGATTTTTAGGGGGTATTCCATTGTGGCATGATCCAAGACCCAGCTGCCTCCAGTTCTTCCTGCCTCCCTTTCTCTATTGTGCTACAGCAAAAATCCAGAAGTCGAATGGTCCCAGACCACAGGGGGGGCAAGTGAAATGGTATCAAGTATCATGGGGAATTCACTAGAATAAGTGCTATTTTAATTGCAATATTAGTGGGTTTTGTTGATGAAAGTAACTGATGGTATCAAGAGCTCTTGCTCTTCTGTAGCATCAGAAATTCATTTAGCACTGGAAACTAGAAGGACAAAGAAGTGGAACTTGTATATGCATGGCAGTAAGGCCAAGAATCTTAATACCTGTCTTCTCTAATGTTTGTCTATTCCTCTCTATGAAAAGGGAATGGGAAAACAACAACTCTGGATTAAGAGACAATGAAGACCCCATGATGTGTAGTTCCTTTCCTCTGTAAAAAGTTTTATAAACCTTGAGAAATTTACTCCAGCTATTGGACCAGAATAGACTGTTCTAGTCCAACACTGGAACACCTACGCTATCCTCCCGTGTCTGTGTATACCCACAGCCTGCCAGGAGAATCCCTTTCTTAGCATGCGCCTTTGTAATCGGGTGAGCACCCACACCAACTGTAGGGTTCTGCACCTGCCACACTGGGGTGAAAATATGGTAAGAAATACAAACTGAACCTAAACTGGTTACACTGAGTGTCAAGCAAATTCAAAATATGACAACGCAACACTATATGTTTCAAATAACTTTCTTAGAGCGTGTCGGTGTGAGAAATCTATTCAGGATTGCTGCAGCAAGCAATTAAAATGATAGCCCTGACAATTTAAGTGTGTCAAAAGCTTAGAAGCATTAGTATATTTTCCCCCTTTGTATTATTTAAAATAACATGGATTTAGATATATGATACAGGATAGATTTATAAGAAATTAGGGAAGTAGGTAGTACTGCAGGCAAATACTGAAGCTATCCTAAATTCATACCRATACTTTTACAGTATACAATGATATGAGAAGTACTGATGCACAGGTACATCAGGTGGTTATTCCGCAACAGGATTCATGATGGTGTTTAAAAACATTAAAATTGTTTAAATAATTTAAAATATAATATTTAGAACAAGAATTATAATCCTACCTAATCTTTTCATAGTACAAAATGTTTGGAATGTCCTCCATTTAGGCATCGTGACCTATGGGTCAACTGATAGTTACTGCTTATGACAGAACATGGAAACAGGACTCTTGGCTTGGATATAGTGTTATACTTGTAGTTAATGAATATGTCTCCACTTAAATCTTAACTGAATAATCTATTTTTTGCCATCAGTCTGAATGATAAAACCTCCACAGATGTTGGCTCTAGTTTGACCAAGCTCTAGAAGTTACAATTAGGAGGGGAATTCATTTATTGCTTGTTGCCTTTTTGCCTGCCCCCCCCCTCCCCCCCTGCATGATGGAATTTTTCATACGGCACAGAATAAAATTACCAAGCAATAATTATTTGAGAGAAACTAGTAAGAGAAATAGTCAGGTACAATTGCCCTTTGACATCATAGAAGACTTCAGGTATTTCCACAAYGTACCCTGATGAGCTTACATAAGTGAGGTCAACCTCTCAAAACACTTTCCTTCTCTTTAGTAAATACTGACATACAACTCCAAAATTTTTCAATATCCTCTTGGTTAGTTAATTAGCAAATACATGACTTTTCTATTTAATGCTTATTAGAAATAAAATGGGGTTTGGATTTGTGCCTTTTATCTTAACAGTATTAAATGAAGTTCTTTACTAAGAGCTCACTTACATGGAGACATGTACTTTAGCATGCTGATGAATTTGCCAAACCAYTGCTTCCTTAGAAGTAGGCTTTTGACTAGGAGCAATTGGCTAAAATAATGATTTAGCTAACGCCACTGACTTCAGACATGCTGAAGTAGGGTAGGTGAGCAAATAAGTGGCTCTGTGTATTGAATATATCTCATAATTTTATTATTGAATTATTATTCCTCTCCATCTCGTTTTAGTTCTCTGCCTGTTCTCTGGGTTTTTCTTTCATGAAGAGTGGTATGGAATTTTTCAGAAAGCATTTATTTTTCTATTGTTTAAGTCTAAACTGTCTGTTTATCAATGAATGTAGTCRAAGGACAATGAGGCTATGGCACTAGCTAATAGGAAATAAATATATAAATGCTGTTGACTTTCAGTACCTACATATGTCTTCAGAACTTATCACTCGGGGTTCTTACTTAACCTGTAGCACCAGAAAAATCTGTCCAGTACAATGAAATAAATTGCTGAAACCAATACTTGCTGTCAAAAGTATTGGATTTTGTATTATGGTAATTTCAGTATGGTAGCATTTAAAAATTGTGTTATGATATCTCATCTGAAGTATTTGTACCCACTGATTTTTGTTATGACTCAGAAATATCCTAACTGCTCAAATCAAGTTCAATACCTTCAGTGTAAAAAATGTGAACCCTTCCTCTGTGTGAAAATAAAATAGATTTGGAAAACTATACCACCAATATAATCTTAGTCTCATAATATTATGTATATAATATCTTGGCTGCTGGAGCTCCTTTTTTAATGCCTATTTTTTCTCTTATACTCCTTTCTATCTTTGTTTAAATGTTAGAGAGAATCTTACAAAAAAAGCTTTTAAGCAAGCTGAAAAGCTAAATATAGACAGCTAAAGATAGCTTTATATCCTTTTAAATATTCAGTAAAAACTTTGCCTGTTCTCCCTCTGAACCTTATTCCTGAGTTCTTAATCTTTTTTTAGGTACARGTTTTTAGTGTGCCAACATACTTGATTATTTAACAAGATTTAACAAACTAGAAGTCAACACTTCTACTTAGGAAGCTAAAAATAAAGAAGGCACCCAAAGAAAGGTAGGATAATTACCTCAATGAATATTAAAAAAAAATATTCCTATGCTGAAAGGGTGCCAGAAAGAAGAGGTTCTGTACAATCAGTGTATGTCAAATATACAGTGTATTTATACTGTGCTGCAAAACCTGGCATGAAATTTATTATGAAAAGGATAGAGTTGTGAGCAAGTGGTAAGACAGCCTTAACTTCAGACAGCACTGAACGGTCCCTTTGCTTTTCTTTACTTTGGTCTATTAGGGAATAATCACCTAATTTTTTAAACATTATCCTTGTAAAATGTTCTACAGGTGACTGAATGCTGAAAAAAGGGGGGAAAAAAGTGTCTTCCACATCTCCGCTAAAGCCTCCTAGATTTTCTTACTTTAGTTTCAGAAACATCTGTATTTAGCTTTGTAGATGAAAAGATTCCTTCAACAGGTTTGAAAGTGAAAGACGGCTTGAGCTCCTCAGAGCCACTTTAGCTGTTTCCATGTATGAGCACAAAAATGTCTGCTTTAGCAGATTAATGTATTTTGTAAAGTAACAGCAGAAGGGCTTCCCCTCTTAACTCATTCAAAAAATATGTAAACCCAGACTAACAGCCTTCATTTGTGTGAAGTAAAACTGGGCAGTCCATGATGCAGAAGTAACTATTTTGGTAACACGTAAAAACTCTTCAAACTCTTTTATTGAAATTGTGTATGTCAGTTGCAACCACTGATGGGTAATAGTAGTATTTGCTGTCATTATATTAATTTCCTGATAGACCTGAATTAATATTTTAGGAAAGGCCAAGGGTTTTTTTTTATAAATTCCAATATCTGGAATAGGACAGCGTCAGTTCTTTACGACATTTTTAGGTATATTTTATTAACAAGGTCAAGCTTCCTGTAAATTTGGTGTGGCAGGATGTTGAGCTGGTTAGAACTTTAAAATAGATCAATTAACCTCCTCCTTACAATGAGCTCAATGAAGAAAACCATTTAAGACAGAGAAGAATAAAAATAAACCAGTTTCTCCCTGCCTTTTTTGTACTTTCAAGGCAGATCCTTTCTTCCAGGATTGATTTCAGCCAGTTCAAGGACTTTGGTCTCCTGTGGTCCTCTTCTCCCCATTTCTTAGGCCTGAACTGTTCTCTGTTCTTCTCAGCCATCTCAGTCCCTGCTGTAGCTGCAAGCTGTCTTCTTGTTGATGCCTTCCTGTGCCTGGTCTTCCTCTTGGCCCGTGCTTGCTTTTATTGACCCTGCTCAGCTGCTTCTGAGGGAGAGAGTCATCTTCCCTTTCTTCTGGGGGATCAACCTCACCCAGATATGCCTTTACTAACAGAATGTAGCACGCAGAGTGAGAAAAAAGGAAACACATATCTTCAGTCAGACTTAAGGGAGAGAAGAACAGTAGTTAAACTTCTCYTCTTCAAGACCGTTCCTGAAAATGTCTCTTTTAGGTCTGCATGGAATCAAAAACCTATGCCAAACTGCCAAGTCAAACAAATGAACAAAYATATCCAACCTTTTTCTTCCAGGATAAGAAGAAACTTAGTTATATGAGATTTTCAGTAGATGTATAAAAGTCATAGATGTACAAAGCAGGAGCAGCTTCAGCAGTGCTGACAAAGTATCTACCTCAGCTTGGTCACCAAACCTTTCCTCTGATGATTAATTGTCTGAACATCAGGCCAACTTGGAGACAATATCACTGACAAGCAAGCATTGCTCAGAATAAGAACTTCTTCCACGCTGCTGAATGAGTCCCTAAAGTGGGAAGAATAGGGGGTAAAATAGATGGTAAAAGTGACAACATGGCAAAACTTCAGATGACTGGATACTGAGGCAAATGAAAAAAACACTGGAAGAGAATGAGAGTCCTAGTGTAGGGAGAAAAGATTTTGCCACAGAGGAATATGTTCTTCTCGAGTAAATACATTAAATTTAAATTACAGGTGTTAAAGGGGAAAATAATACGGCATTGTTCCTTAGTTACTGTTCCCTTTTAGTAAATCCTGTCCTATAGGACATGGTACTCTTTTGCTCCAAGACCTATTTGGAAAAGAAATAAGAAAGCTGTTGGGATGCTAGTTGTTCAGTATCTTTAGGTAGGCATAACTGAGGTTCAGCTCTTATTAATCAAGCAGCTAATGTGAAGACAGGAATCAGATGTTAGCTTCTTACTATTTCCCTCTACCAAAGAGAGAATTTGCTTGTGTTCCACAGAAAAAGGACACACCAGAGTCCAATATTTTGTGCCAATTTGCAGTGGTTGGCTTCGTTTCTTTAATCTGTTCTAGTGCATAAATTTTCATGGAACTAACGTTGTAGCTCCGTGTTCCATACCAAGTTCTTAGTTTTCTTTGTATTAGGCAAAAAGAAGGAAAAAAAAAAGAAAAATGTGAGCACCTTCACATAAATCTGACAAATTTCTCTAAATATATTTTTCTTTGATACAAGTCAGAGAATCTACCCCTTGCCACATCTCTAGAAGGAAACGTAGCTGATCAGTTATTTACAATCTCAAGTGGGATCAGCATTAAATGGCAGACACAGGATTGGATTTTGCCCCTACCTCATTGTGCAACTTTATAATTCCTTTTTGTCCTACAAAACTATACTCTTGCATAGCATTTGTATTCCTCCTTTCATTCAACTTTTTCCCATATTCCTCTTTTCCAATATCTATGTATTATGTATTTATAATCACTCTGTGGACAAAATCTGTATTCTCAGTGTTATATATGCTATTGCATCTAACAATATACAGTTAAGAAAAAACACTTGTTTCATTTATTACTATATTTCCATTGCTGTCTTCATATAGATAACTAACATTTAACATACAGAAGTTAACATTTTTTGTGACAATGAAGCTCTCCTCCCTGTTCTACCTATATCTGAGTGAGCAAAAATAGGCTAAAATGCACAGGATGCTAATCACCCAAGAATGATAAAATTCTGTTGTCCTTAAAGGACATAGGAATTGTATTTCTGCAGTTTATGGTAACAATGAGGATTGTAATACTAATTAATTGCATGAACATTTGTTCAACGTCTGGTTTGAGAAATGCTAGAATCCAAGCATTAGAAGCTGCCTTTTCACAGTGAACCTGTCTGCTCTTGCTCTTCTCCTGTGGAGAGACTTTCTAAAATGCAGTTCCCTGGGGCAGGAGGGGAGTGGAGCAGGTCTTTCTCCATCTTTCTATCACAGATGCATCCAAGAGCTAAAGCTCAGCATGGTAGTTTAATGTGTTTAACATGCTGACATTTTTTTCTGTGAATATGTACATACAGTTTGTAYGATTTTGATCTATTGCTTGTATCAGTTTGCTTTCTAATGAGTTTACAAACAATAATTGATACAGCTGAACAGCTATATTCATATATAGACATGTAATCATGACTGTTGAACAAATATGGGCCATACAAGGCTGGAAATAATCTTAGCTATATTGTGGAAAAGAAGCGTGGACTGCCATGCATTTGTGGTTCTATAAATAGGGAAGATTATTTGAAATCACTGCTGTGTCTAGTTCATAATGAAAATTTAAATTTTAATGTAAATTTGATTATAGTTAGTACAAGATTTAAGATTTTAAAATCATGCTATCCATGAGTTCAAATTACAAGTCAACCTCACAGCAACTTCAGTTAGTTGTACAAATATAGAGTATTTGGACTATGGTTTATAGTATTAAATGAGTACAGTAGTATTTTTTAATGTGATAAGCCTATCATTCATACATAAAATGATTCACTGAGAACATCAGTTCTATATAGTGATCTTTTAGTGTTCCCTACAGCACCTTGCTCATTAAGACTATTAATCTTCATAAAAATGAAGAGAGGGAATCCCAATCCCCAAAAAAGCCAATGACAGAAGTCTAGTGAAATTCCTAAACCACCATGAATACATCCTGTATTTTATATTTCTCACACTCATTATTATTGCACACAATCAAGCCCTTCAAGGAAGACATCTGCAAATTTCCATTAGCAGTAATTGCTGCATTTTATTATTTTAGTCACTTCATCCCAAGAAAAAATAACTAGAGTGTACTGATTTCAAAGCAAAGCTTTTCTAGAAGAAAATTCTGAGAAGCAATAGAATTAAAATATTAGCTGTTGGCTATTTAAAATGTTGCTATAGTCAACTGCTTCAGAATTTTTTAAATCAAATTCAGAAAAAGTAGCGTGATTACAAAAAACTTTAATGGGACTTGAATAGCTCTATTTTTTTAATTTCAACATAGTATCTATTTAAGTTTCAACACACTAATTCATTATGATGCAGTCTCCAAAATTAACAAATCAGGCATAATCTGTTTCCTTGTAAAGTTAACTATTCTGCAAATGGAATTAATTTATTTGCACTCAAGTGTGTTTAAGAGTGAATAAAAGCACCCCAACAGATTCACTCATATAAAGTTCTGAGCAAACCTTTGAAGCAAATTCAAGGGTAAAAACCCAGATATTTCAACTCTTTGGTTTTCCTGGCAAAGGTTAAAGAAAATAAAATAGTGCTTTTTTACAGAAAGCAGAAATACTTCCCTTTCTAAGCTGAACTTTGTATGCAGAAATAAATTGAAATTACATGTGGAAAAAACTCACACAGAATACCAGAGAAATGGATGATGGAGACCTGTCCCTCACTCTGGATGATATGTTTCAGAAAAATTGCTGATTAAGTGCTTATTTTAAGTGTCTTTTAGACACTACTATTTGCTCATGAATGGTGCTTTGCCTTGCTATACTGTAAGGTCAATGCTTGCTGTAGAACTTCACCTAGTTTTCAAAGTTCATTTTCTGAGCAAAGGGATTATTTTTTAAAAATCTCATGATTACTAGGCTGGATTGAGAGGTTAATTTAAAAAAAACCTAACATTTAGTACAGCCAACTTTGTGTCTTGTAGATTTTGCTATAAGGTCAGAAAAGCAAAACTTCTATTTTCAAAAGAATGGTGGCATTCATAAGGACAGAGCTGTAACAAATTCTGGTCTTCCAGTAATCTTAAGAGAGCTACAGCATGGTCATATCCAGCCTGACCTGAGCCAGCAGAAGATATTGAAGATATATCACTTCTACAGACAGTAAATTAATGGATTGCTTCCAAAATGATGCTGGCTTTTTTTCCTTCCTCTGCTTCCTTCTCTGTTCTTTGATTTCTTCTCCCCCTCTTCTTCCCGCAGTTTGAGGCAAAAGTAGTGGAAGACATGTTCGCTCTAGAAGATGAGCTCTGCTTCCAGAGCACAGATGCTCCAAAAACAAAAGGAATGAGGCATTTGGAGATACCTTAATCACAGTAGGACCAACTCTTTTGCTTCCTTTCTTTCTCTTACTGATAAATTGCTGGTGGATGGTATATGGGGAAAGACAGCCTCTGAAGAAAAATGTTTCATATTCCCTAGTCTAGTAGATAGGTGAAAGGATATCACAGTGTCCATCACTGAGTGATGGACAGCTTTTTGTCCTGAAGTTTTTGTCATGCAGTTAAGAAAAAATAGGTGCCTTTGCCAATGGCATGTGTGAAGCTAAAGTGAATTTGATTGTATTTCTTATATAGCTGCTGGAAATCTTCAGAAACTACACTATAAATACCCTATACTGGTGATCTTGACATTGTAAACACATGGCAATGTCTCATGGAGGTTGTACTAGAATTACTATAAAATTATTATAATAGTTAAATATTTGAAAGAGTAAAAAAATCCACGTTCTCTAGCAAAAGTTTACTATTAAACCTACTTCCAGTCTTTCAGGTAATTTTTTATTCTAACTGGCAAATACTTTGTATGTCATTTAATATTGGTGCAGTCGCTGAAGTTAACAAATCTGTCAAGCCTGACATCTTCTCTTGTAAAGTTATCTGTTCTGTGAATAGAACTGACTTATTTGCTCTCAGTTGTGTTTAAGAATGAATACAAGTAACACAGTAGATTCACTAGCCTGAGTGAATCTTCCAGTTATAGCCCTGTATTGTTATGGCACAGACCAGCCATAAAAGAAAATAAAAAGTGAAAGAGCCAGCATCTGTGCTAATATGCATTCATGTTGCCATCTCTAAAAAAGGGTTCCATGTTAGAGAGGAATTGTAACTGCGATGATCATTGCAGGAAAAGTACTGCTATTGGATATGTGTTCACCTTCCGATACATTCAAGACAAACAGAGGTGATTCTGTTACATGCCATTTTGGTGTCTTTTCTTACGATTGTATTGGAGGAAAACTTTCAGGTCCAATTGGGTTTGCTTGAGTTAATCAACATAATCACAGTAACTTTGAGGAAACCATAGAGATTTACAGACACTGAGAATAAAGCTATTTAGCGGTTTCTCAAATTTAAAGTCATACATTTTACAATGTGTCCTTACCAAGGCCTAAAATCAATCATTAGTATTCTCCCATAGACTTTCCAAAAAATAGACAGATGTGCTATAATTTTATTGTATTGAAGTCTATCCTATTATTTCAGCATAATGCCTGGGTGAAAATAGAAACTCTTTACTAAAAATGATGTTCACATCCTTGACAAGTTTAACTTTTAACTTTTATTTAACAAACAAAATCAGTTTAAATGTCAAACAGTTAGCAGGAGCATTTTTAGAWCTGTGCATGTTGCATTTTCAGAAAGTAAAGAGAATATAAATAATCCACTGGTTCTATGGCCTGCTTCTCAGCTGTATTGTTCTTTGTATGTGCAGACACTGGGTGAGAATGTTCTTTAAATCACTTCATCCATCATGATACGAGATATCCACATGTCATGGTCCTTGGCCATTTAGGAACAATAAGCATAAACAAAAAATAACTCAAAAATGAAGCAGGTATAATTCTCAATTCATAATGACTGTATACTATAATAAGTACAACCTCAGAGGTTAGTGTTTCACCATAGGAACAACTTTCTGTTCTATAACCTGAACAGATGCTCATTTTATGAAACATTGAGCTTTTAGAGGTCTATTTATTTCTGGTACTCAGAAATCCCATGCTATTGGGAGCTGCAGCAGTTCAACAGATGAAATTTCTGGCCAGTTGTTTGAGCTACAGGTCTGTGAAATAATACTTTTTATTTATTTGCTATGCACATAAAAATACTATAGTATTTCAGAGGATATTGTAATTATGTCAACAGTTGGAATCCTGTTCCTTAGCAACATTTTATTTTGGCTCAGATCTTACTCTGTATATTTAAATTAAAATAATTTTAAAAAAGAGAGAGATAGCTTATATTGTAATTTAGGAAAAATCTTTATTTTCTTAGCCATTATTGCTAATCCATAATACTTTTCTTGGTAGACGACTGCGAACTGGAACAAAGAGTTATACACTGAAAATAATAAACAGTCCTTGTAGTCAGCTAAATCAGAGTGACTCAGTGTAAGAAGATCTGCATGGAGGGAAGAGATACACAGTAGAGGTAAGTTGTTCAGCATCCTCAAAGCATGTCTATCAGCCACAATATGCCTAAATATTTGATATAGACAGGGATCAAGGTTGGAGGAATTTTACTTCAGCTTCTAAACCCTTTCCATCTCCATTAAGCTAGAAAGTGTACAGATAAAGGCTTTGGTTCAGGTCCAGATCATATCTATATGCAAAATATGTCTCTGGAATTAATCACATCTAAGGGAGACTAAGAGAATCTTCAGGATCCTCTGTTGGTTTTAAGTTTTTCTGAGACAAAATGATCAAATCGGTCTGAATTTGCATATTTGACAGCAGAATTCTGCCCACTGATTTTTTGAGAGCTAGTAGCATACTACTTGTGAAAAACTCTGCAAAGAGCCAGCCAGAGCCATCATTAGAAACGTGTTTTGTTTAATTCAAGGATGCCATTAATTCAGTGAATAATTTTGCCATAAAGAAGATTTCTGTTGCTTCATGAAGTTTAAATTTACATTTGTAATATGTTTTWAAAAAATCCTAGATAGCTTTCAAGTGTGGATTAAAATATATGGGAAGACCTTATTCTAGGCACTTCTTTTCTCATGCAATAAATTACACACAGTATTTACATACCTGCCAAGCTCCAAGCTCCACTCATTTCAAGTGAGACTAATAACTAGCATGCTCTCAAAATTCAATGCTCAAAGAAAAGTCAAGTATAAAGTGGTGATGACATCTCWAAAAAAAAAAACTTTGTTGGAAAAACAGATGAGTGTCCAAGTTGAAGTCATGAATCTTTTCTGAGCCAATATTCTGTAAATTTAGCATTTTAAATGTGCATCCATGAATGGGTCCACAAAAATATTTTAATAAAGTAGTAACTTAATGACTTGAACACAGTGCAGCTCTCTGTGCTCTCTCCTCATAATGCTTGTGTCTTTAGTTTAAATGCATTCCATCTTCAAAAGATCACAGTCAGGAGAGATGACTTGTGAATATGCGGAAGTAAATAACTGGATGTTTTCGATTTTTGGTATGAGAAATGATATACTGGATACCAGTTGATCAAGTAGTCACTAGTTCACTAGTTTTCCCTCTCCCCCCAAAAAAAGAACTTATCTACAAATAACTTTTTTTTTTTTTTTTTTTTTTTTAAATTACTACGGAAAACTCTTTAATAGTATTCCAAAACTGACCGAAGAGGTGTACAAGCAGCAACCCAGTGTATGGTAGTACTGAACCTTTACCATTACTTTTTAAACTTGGGTATTATGAAAGCTGTGTGTAATATTTGACAGTGCTCAGTGTGCTATTCTAAGGAGTAAGCAAACATGCTTCCTGCACTGTGAACTGCAGTGGAAAGATGGCTACACATCTTCTATAATAGAAGTACTCTCCACCTATTTGCCAGCCAGGACACAGACATCACTATGATTCTTACTACTCTGTGGGGAACTGGCTGAAACAGAGTCTGCAGGCAATTTAGCTGCATTTGAAATGGCCCTAACATATGATATARACCTCCGAAAGGACCATCCAGCTGTGCTAGGAATATGCATAATGTAGGCTTTAATTTTATACATACAGAATCAGTTGTGTAGGCTGGCTACACAACCAACATATAACATTTGTAGAGTGGGTTTAGTAATGATTTGACAGTAGAGGCAACAGTGATAAGTTGCAGAAGATTAAATCATAACCCTTTTTTATAACTTTAGTTCAGATTTTGAAAGCTGCATTTGATGTTTTGACTCACGTTGTCCATCAATTTTAACTAGAATTGGCCATCTAGCAGCTTGAAATGGTGTTACAAATCTTACCCACCAATTACTATTTTACTCTACCAGTAGCTTGTGTTAAACTGTCCTAGCTGTTATATTAGACACTATGCTGAAGTTGCTTAGTTTGGTTAGAACCAAAATGACTGTACAAGAAAGAGTAGAGGAAAAAATATTTTCCCATCTATATGAAGAAAGCAAAGTAGAAAATTTCTGGAAATGTTTCATATTTTATACCTATTGATAGTCTTTTGCTGTACAGACTATGATGAAAACCAAGATGAGGTAAAATTTATTGACAAATACATTTGCTAGGAGAAGGATCAAACTTGGGTTCTAAACAAGAAATCCTTTTTTTAGATAAGATCTTTAGATATCATAAAGCCTCAAGAAAAATGCTTTAAAGACACTCCTGTCTGGATATCCCCCTTTTCCAATGTCTGAAACTTTTCAATCAAATTTGAAAGAGTGTCTCTAAGACACTGCTGCAAAGTTTTTACAAGTTGCGTGGAAAAATTGTAGCTGGTAAAAGGAATAGGGTAGGCAAGCCAAGGGCCCAAGGTGATGGGAACAGAAGGGACACAGCAATCAACAAAGCAACAGAGCTGAAGTGGAATCCCTGTGAGCATAGGCATGTAAAGCAGGAAGTGCCTGCAGAACAGCCTTGTGGGGAAAACTCACAAGCCTGTACCAGGAAATTAGCACACTTGGGTGCCTCTCTGAAATGCCTCTATGCTGATGCACGCAGCATGGAGAACAAACGGGAGGAGCTGGAAGTCTGTGTGCAGCTATAGGGCTATGACCTCATTGGGATAATGGAGACATCGTGGGCTGGCTTACATGGCTGGAGTGCTGCAGTAGAGGTATACAGGCTCTTTAGGAAGGGCAGGCTGGGAAGGCAAGGAGGGGGCATTGCCCTTTACATGACAGAGAGCAGCTGGAAAGCATGCAGCCCTGCCTTGGGATAGGTCAGGAGTCAGTTGAGAGCTTATGGGTGAAGATTAGTGGGCAGACCAACATGGTCTGCTGTTGTAGTCGGTATCTGCTACAGACCTCCTGATCAGGAAGAAGAAGTAGATAAGGTTTTCTTCAAACTAGATGAGGCCTTCAAACAACTGGAAGAAGCCTCATTCACAGGCCCTGGTCCTCATGGAAGCCTTCAACCACCCTAATATCTGCCAGAAGGACAATACAGCAGGGCTCAAGCAATCTAGGTTCCTTGAGAGCATTGAAGACAACTTCCTGGCACAGGCAATTGAGGACCCAACAAAGAAAGATGCTATACTGGACCTGATACAACGAAGAACTTAGCGGGAACTTGAAAGACAGAGGCAGCCTTGGCTGCAGTGACCATGAGATGGTGGAGTTCAGGATCCTAAGAGAAGGAATTGGGCAAAAAGCAGGATCACAGCCCCAGATTTCAACCTTTTCAGAGGATATGCCCCTGGAGAGAAGAGTGGTCCAGGAGAGGTGGCTGATATTCAAGGATCGTCTCCTCCAAGCTCAAGAAAGGTCTGTCCCAATTAGGAAATCAAGAAATGGTGGCAGAGACCTGCATGGATAAGCAAGGAGCAACTAACTGAACTCAGACATAAAAAAGAAGTGTACAAGAAGTGGAAGCAGAGGCAGGTMACCTAGGAGGAGTATAAAGTTCTTGTCCAGTCATGCAGGGATAGGGTTAGAAAAGCCAACTGGATTTGAGTCTGGCAAGGAATGTGAAGGGCAATAAGAAATGATTCTACAAGTACATAAACAGCAAAAGGAAGACTAGGGAAAACATGGGTGTGCTGCTGAATGGGGCTGAACGGTGGCAAATGAAATGCCGAAGGCCGAAGTGCTCAGTGCCTTCTTTGCCTCAGTCTTTACCAGTAAAACCGGCCTTCAGGAAGCTCAGACCCCTCAGACCACAGGGACTGTTCAGCCTGGAGAAGAGAAGGCTCAAGGGGGGACTTATCAATGTGTATAAATACCTGATGGGAGGGAATGAAGATCAGGGAGCTGGACTCTTCTCAGTGGTGCCCCGTAATAGGACAAGAGGCAGTAGGCACAAATTTAAATACATGAAATTCCCTCTGAACATAAGAAAACACTTTCTTACTGTAGAGGTGGTCAATCACTGGCAGAGAGGTTGCGGAGATACTCAAAACCCAACTGAACACTGCCCTAGGCAACCTACTTTAGCTGACCCTGCTTGTGCAGGGTGTCAGACTAGGTGATCTCAAGAGGTCCCTTCCAACTTAAATGATTCTGTGAATTTCTGTTACTTAACAAGAAACCATTATGTCCTTGATAATGAACACTCAGAAAACTGATAGGAGTTGGTCTTCAGTTCCTTAAACACAGGGATCTTGTGTCATTTGTGAGACCCTAGGGTGCCCTAACTAGCCTCTTGCTGCTGCCTAAGGAGATGGTTGCCCTGCAGGTTCTGTTTATACGTCCCAGCCCTGTGCAGAAATCTGTCTSAAATACCATATGGCACCTCAGATGGCACCTAGGTTTAAGTACCTCATTTGTAAGTATCTTAAAGATGAACGTCGAAAAAAGCTATGGAACAGATAGGGAGAAGAAAAATAATTTATAGAAAGGAATGGAATCTTTCTTTTTTATGTTCTTAATTGTTAAAAAATTAGTGTCATGCCTTGTCTGAGATGGCTTAAAGAAGTATGCCGAAAAAATACTGAAAAGATAAGCATGAACTTCTAGGATCTTGGCAACCAAGTGGGTTTGTGCCATATCTACTCAAAGGTGAAACATTCTTGGAAAAATGAGATGGACTAGACTCAAAAGAAACTTTCCCAAAATATCAAGAAACAGCCTTCTTTGTAGAAGTACTTCTTTGTAGAAAGTATTTAAAATAGACAGAGAGAAATCGATATTTCTATAATAAAATATGTATGTTACATTATTGCATCAGAAAAGAAAGGAACACTGTAGTAGCAACATGAAGACACTAAGACTATGCCAGAACTTTCATTTATGCTTCTGTACTGATTCTCAGCTACTGTACTACTCATTCTCTCAGTTACATTTGGTGCCATTAAGGATTATCTGCAGTACTATGAAACAGGAGGCCTAACCCTGAGTACAGCAGAGTTCAATTTTGTSGAATGCAGGTTAATCCAGATTGAATTGCACTTAATCTTTGTTAGTAGATTAACAAAATATATTTTCCTGTTTCTTCTAGATTACATAGAAATGTTTGTAGAGATTAAGAATTGACATAGYTTAGCGCTCAATAACAAAGCTTTATTGGTTATGATTTCAACACTGGAAAAACACTATATTTGCAATTGACAAACTCTCTAGGAAATAGGAGGACACAAAAAATCAGAAGTCACAGAATAAAATGAAGGTTTTCCTGGATATATACAGTCTTTTCCGTAGGGACCTCTCTTTGTTCCCTTCTAGGTTAATGATTTTACAACTTCTATATATAATTATGCAACTGCAGGAGAAAAATCTAAGTCTTTAATAATACACATATACATAATCATGCTTACATACACATATATAGTATTATATACAGGTACATAATGCCAAATTGTCTCTGGTATAAATACAGCACAAGAAATAAAATGCRGGTAGCTGTGATAGATACCTCTGTGAATATCAGAGAAGTTCAAGTCCATATCAAATTTATGGCAGAAGCCTGACTCTATTACAAACCAAGTTGAACTCTATTATTTTTTAGGTGCATTTGTTTGATCATAACTCACAGTATAGCCAAAGTTGATGAATAATAATGTTAGAAAACAATGTGATAGAATACATTACAGTATTCTTGTACTCTACAGCGTACAAAATTAAGCTATTTAAGATATTCAGAAATCTCAGTGACAAGTCTCATTCTTTAGGGATAAATTTTCCCCTTGTTGAGTATCCATCAGTCTCATTAATATTAATTGGAGTGATTTATGCATGTTTAAAACTGAAGATGACATTTAATAACTGCATCAGCAATTGCGTGGATATGTGTTCAGATAATCTGACTACTTGTTTCTGGAAATCATTGTCTGGAACATTTCAGCCTTGCTAAGTAGTCATGTTTGCTATACATTATGTATGAAGCTGTCCAAAACATAAGTGCTCCCTTTTATATATCATTCCATTATAGATATATTACTTTTACGTATGTGGTGCCTTGGTTTATCTAATTAGTTACACATTTTGATTAATAATCAAGCCCTTACTTTGTGAGAGGCAGTGGAATTTTATTGCTAAAAGAATTGTCAGAAAAATCTCTATAAGTCACATTTGTAAAAGGATAAATAAAAATAATAAATCTTCCCAATTATTTAAAGTAGCTGTATAGAATCCTGTCTAAACTCTGTATTTGGCTGTCTCTATATAAAATGATCTA
Source organism: Phoebastria nigripes (assembly GCA_035582835.1). Lineage (NCBI taxonomy): Eukaryota > Metazoa > Chordata > Aves > Procellariiformes > Diomedeidae > Phoebastria > Phoebastria nigripes. The sequence continues at coordinate 26,046 of JAYKAV010000612.1, forward strand.
CTTCCAGATGACTAAACCAACCGATCTGTTTGTAGCACTCTTTTCCTTCATGTTCAGATATATTTACACTTTAGAATATAACCTCATCAAGAATTTGGGGACTTCTGAAAATCTTGCCATTCTTTCCTTTTTATATTTCTTTTTTAAAAAAAAAAAAAAGCAAAACCAAACCCAAATCATTTTGGGGAAAGGTGTCAGTCTTTTGCTTGTTATGATCATCTTTTTCTCCCCCCCTGCCCCCGTATGTAGTTGCATCCTTGTCTTCTTACCTACCAAATGAGTATCAAACGAAAGTTCATATTATTCTTCACTTGTCAGTTCATCTTTTGTCACCTAGTAGAACTAGCACAGCATCATCTCTCACTGTACTGTAGAACTTAGACAAGACGTAACCAATTATGTTGAGTAACTCTCCTGGCTGACACTTCTATTTATCTTTCTTCCCTTTTACTCTTTTGCTTGCATCTATCAATATGAAAAACAGATTAACATGCATCTCTGCCCTACATAGAGTATTCCTACGCCTTTTCCTGAAACTAACCCACTGAGATTCGGTCAATCTAAGCAAAGACATCAAAGTAATAAGGTAGCAGATATCTTCATAGGAGAACCTTGGACTCAGGTTCTAAAATGGGCCTCAGGGACGTGGATGCCCAGATCTCACTCAAGTTCAGTGGGAACCAGAAATCTAGTTTCCTTGGGCTTCTTTGAGAATCTCAATCACATTTTTCAGCAGTACAAACAGCAGGTTGTATTAAGCAGTTGTAATAGAAACAACCATAAGGACAGTTTATAAAAATGTAACAATTATAAGGAATGAGCAAAGAAATGACTAGCAACTATGATTAAAAAGTTATGGTTCTGAAAACTCTGGAGATAACTGAACTTTAACTTAGAGTACATGGAGAAAGCCCGCAGATACCATCCCACTGCTTTTAACACTGTACCATAATGCCATATGGCTTTTAGTATTGGAGACATTCTGACATCTGGGTTAGGATGTTTTTTGGCTTAGTTTGAGGAGTACACTTGCACACATCTGTTGTACTCCCTGTTACCCATGACTGTTAAGCACTTCTGCTTTGTGTGCCTGTCTGGGAGAAAACACCACTGAATTTTCGAAAATCTCCAGATTATTTCAAATAAAATGTATTTGGATATATACATCTAAAATATATGGATTCTGCAAAGGTTTAAGTATGCCAAATTTCCTTTTTTTCATGTTCCTTTTTTTTTTTTTTTGTGGAAAAGCAGAACATAGAGAGTATGGAGTTCAAGAAAAAAGCTGGGGGACTCGCTTGGAAAAAGACAATCACAAACATAAAAGAATTCTTTGTGTTCATGAAAATGAAGGTATTTCCTAGCAAAGATGAACTGCAGTTTCTGTGAATGAACATGCACCTATAAAATGTTCATGAGAATTTCATCAGTAGTTGGGAATGAAATGAACCAGCTATCATTACCTGGACAAAATTGTTACTGTATTTTAATGGATTTTCAGCTTCTGTAAGGATTAAAAAATCAGACTGTATCACATCTTAATACCAGCTGACTGCTTAGTAAAGAATATTGTTATGAATCCTGTGTTCTCTCAGATCTGAGTGCTAATTCAATGACTCAATAACAACATTACTACAGTATAATTAATCAGTTCCTGCGACAACTTGAATATCTTTAACAAATGTTATTATAAGCAACTGCATTCTTATTCTGAGAAGTGATGCATAAAATGGAATACATTACAGTTTGGTTTGCATCTTAATGGTCTAAAAACACGGAACATTTTTCCCCTCTACTGTCTGGTAGTGGAAATTACAACTAGTTGAATGCATTTTTGAACAATTACAATATTTTAGTTAATTTCTAAAGATTTTTTTTTTTATATTATGAGCATGTTAAAGTCTTAGTTAGACCTAGTGGGTTATTTTCAAATTATTTCCTAGTGAAAAATTAATATTAGACCCAATTCTTATACTGAAATCAAGGAAAGTTTTATTGTTGATGTCAATGGGCTTTAAATTCCTTATTAAAATGAGAAACTGGGGAAAAGACATATCTTCAGAAATCTCAGATGAGTTAAAGTAACATCATACTACTGAGTTAGTAGCAATTATAGCAAATATACATTGGAACTCATATTGAAAATGTGGATATTTAACTTTTGCAAAAGTTCTATACCTTCAGATGTATCTATATCATCTGCACTACAAAGCAATGGTTTCTGGGAATAGCCAACATCTGTTAACTTGCAGTCAGAGCCTGATCTGCCCCATCCGAGCTTGCCTCTAAATAAATTTGGCTTATTTTATTATATATTTATTATATATATTAAAAATGGCTCTATACACTGGAGCCATAGATTGATACTGGCACTTACTAGATCAGCTAAATTCAAGAAATCAAGAAGAGCAATTCAAAGTGACTGCTATCTGTCATATCCTAGTCCTGTAGGACTAGGACCATATCCTAGTCAATAGAGAAAAGCAGGCATGTAATCAAGGAACTTATAATAAAAGTTTTGCATATGGCATTTTCCTGTCTGTGTAGGGCACTTTGGAGAATAGATGGTCAGAACCATTAATTGCTGCTTTGAATGTCACTATAGTGACCAGATTTTCTCATAGGCCTGAGAGTCTGTTCTCTGAATACACCCAGTAAGTGGTAAATATTATTAAAAAGAAATCAGACTAAACAATGGAATGTTTCTAATCTTCTGCATGGAGCATACATTCCCACAGAATTTACAATCTGTTGTATAATTACATTAAACTAAAAGCCTTTGTATGTAAATGGGACTTAGCCTGGATTTTGCTGCTTCTTGTCAGATCTCATGAGAGGAGTCTATGTTGGAAGTCTGTCTGTTTTCTCCAGCCATTATTTCAGTGAAATTTATTATCCCTTTGCACAAATCTTACTTCAGATAACTAAATTTCTGTAACTTTTCCAAATTGGTGTTAATGACAACTTTTGAACATTGTTTCTCCTGTTGTTTTTTTTGGAGGTTTTTTTTTTTTTTTTTTTTTTTTTTTTTTTTTTTTTTTTTTTTTTTTGGCTAAAGATGTGCTGACTATCAAAGACAGCAAGCTCACTCTTGCATACCCAGCCTATTCTCCAGCTGACCTTTCTCAGGAAAGGCAAAAGGAAAGACATTAATGTTCATTTGTTCATAGAACATGAGTACACATACACCATTTCTTCCCTCTTCCCATTCTCAGGCTGATGAAGGGCATAAGGTAATAGAGGGATCTTTTTTGGCTATGCAGTAGTGAGCTAAAATCACATGCAGGACTTTGTACTTCTCCTTGATKAACTTCATGAGGCCCCTGTCAGCCTGCTTCTCTAGCTAGATTATCAAGAAACATGTTTTTATCTTATTACTCCTTTCTTTTTACTTTTCTGCTTTTAAGCAGAGGAAAAGATCAGTATAAAATATAATTGATTATCAGTAAAGAGCAAAAAGAAAAAAAGTGTTCATACCATTTAAGAAGTAGTAATATTTATTTCATATTATTTGAGAGGAACATTGTCAAAAACAATTATTTATTTAAAAATAAACATTCTGCAATCAGAAACATTTCTTTATAAAGGAAAAAGCTCTGAAAAGTCTTTATCCTGGACTCTGAAGTTTGCACACAAGATTCCAGAGGTGAAAAATAAGAGTGCCAGCTTCAATTATTTTATTTTCTTATCAATTTTACCACCAAAAAAAAAAAAAAAAAAAGTAAAGAGACACAAATTCTGTGGCTTTCCTAACTTTCTGTTACATCTTCATCCTGCTTTATGCAGAATTAGCCTTCTGGAGATTTTATTTGCTATTATTAAATTCTTTTTCTCAAAGACAATACTTTACTCTCTTCCTACGATGGTTCTTAGCTTCTTTTTTTTTAATAGGCCTTATTATTTCTTTGAGAAAAAAATCACAGCATCTCCTAGAAGTTCCTTATTTTCTTCTTCCCCATCTAGTTTTGTTCTCCTTATCTCTAGTTTTCTTTAAGGTCTACTTTCTATCTTCCAAACTGTTCCATTGGTTCTTACCTATTGAAGAGAAAGTGCTGATGAAATCTTCTAAAAAATCAGAGATGTCTCTATACTTTTAGTGTTTCTGTGACTATTCTGACATAGGTATATGTGACTATATTTTATTCTTCTCCTGTTCCAGTGACGTTCCCTTTAGGGGATTCCCCTTTTCCATGATTCTATTGTTTTTGAATTTTCCAGTTCTTAGCTCTTTCTTGCCTTTCTAAGAGGAGCTCACAGGTGGCTTAATCCTTTACCATGTATTATCAGTAGTTCTACACTAATGACTGTCGTATCTTTCTCTCCTTAGTCCCTCTGCTCCAACTTGTATGTCTAACATTCATTGTTCTGGCTTCGGATATCTTTGTAAGGGTGTCCCATATTGCCATATATTTAGTGGGAAAAATGAAACTTCATACCTTTTCAATGAAAYGTCTCACCTTGCTCCTTCTCTGTTATAATTAATAGGCCTTCCTCTTCCTCTCAGTGATTCAGGCATGCCATATGTTTATAAGAATGAGTAGTTATCCCAGTAACGAAACTAAAAACCAGAAATAGTTACTAGTGGAATGGAGCAAATAGCAGCCAGATGTTTGTTTAATGAGAAAAAGATGGCTCTCAGAAAAGTCATAATAGTGCTCATTATTATCAACCATCTGTATGGCACTTTTATGAATCTTTGAGACACTGTGAAAAACATGATGGAGAATTCTGTCTCAGCTGACCAGCTTTCTTGAGGTATTTCCATCGATTTTATAGGGTCCTTTGATACTGTACTCCTAACTGAGGTACTTTGGTTGGTACTCTGCAGCAGACGACTTGAATGACACTCCAAAAAAGAGAGCAACTATGATATAAATTGTAGATACAAGAAAATAAGATTGCCAAATACCCATTCTTGTTTAAGAAGCAGAGATATAAGAGCTGGAAATCAAAAACAAACGAACAAACAAACAAAACCAGTGAACAGAGTCTAAGGTAAGATTTCTACACTGCTGTTTAATCTCCCAAACATACTACTCAAATTTCAAAAGTTTGTAGCTGCCACAGATCTGTAGACTTTTTGGTGCCTAGTCTTTTGATACAACGCTGTATTTTCCCTGTTCAGGGCCTAAGTATTTTCTGGCCTAAAAAATATTTGTGGAGGAGGATACATTCAGGAGAAAGAACTCCTACATATGACAGATTGTTTTATTATGACTGTCCTATGAAGGCAATAAGAAAAGGTGTACAATTTTTAGAGACATTTTATAAATAAACTTAAATACAATACTGAAGTCCATTATTGTTTAAAATGTTTAGCATTCTGGTATAAGAATGAAATCAAATAGGCTAGTTTTCAGTTAAAGAGGATGTTGGTCATCCTAATGGAGACATTCTTACAAAAATATATCCGGCTTAACAAAAATGAAGAAATTGTATTCCAAGAGAAGAAAGTTTCAATGCCCTGTAGCAATCTCAGAAAAATATGTTTTATGTACATCAGGTAATTAAGGTCTCTTACAGAACTTGCAAATTGAAGGATGCTGCAACTTGTTATTTTTAGTGTCCTTTAATGAAGATAACTGCCCTACAGGGAGAAAAGTTCTAAAAAGTTTGAGGCAATAACACACAAGATTTTTACTGTGGTATTTACTCACTGCCAAAATCACTGCTAACGCATTACTTTCAAAATCTCAAGAAGCAAAAAATCTTACCAAGCTTGGGTGAGCTGTAAAAATCTGACATTTGTTGAACCTTTGGCTAAATAGTGCCAAAGGAAGTATAAATCAAATACTTTGCCTAAAATGGCTCTTTAACAAAATCCCTCAGAGTTTGCTGTAGATGAATTAACAAGCACTTGGTTGCAGAGGGAGTTCTCTGTAGATGGCAAGCTAATGAATTCTGACAGGTTGAATGGTGCAAAGATAATGGGCTGAGCTGTCCACTGACTGTAAAGCAGAAGCTGATTAAGATTAAGACTTTAGGAAAACACCCCAACAAAACTGGATCAAAAGGAACGATTTATTTATTTAGGGGTTGAACTGCAGGGGTTCAGTTTCTTTACTAAAGATTGATGTGTTAGTCCAATTCAAGCATTTGAAGTTTTACACTGGTATCATGACTTGCTACGTAATTCATGATTGTTCTAATATTGCCATTCACTCCTCCTCCTTTCCAAAGATGAAAGGTCACACAAAATTGACTTCATCATCTTAATATTGTCTTTGAAATAATTTCAGATTCAATTAGATATAAAGAGTTGTTATTGCATAATTTGTTGGAAAACTTTTTCAAAACAGAGTACCTGAAATCAGATTTCAGGAGATGAAGCAAGAATAAATACTAGTAAGAGTTATCCACCAAAGAACTGTTACACAGTTTTTCTTCCAGAAGAAGTGTCATTTTCTGTCTTTAAAATCATGGCTGATGAAACTAAGACTTTATGTAAGAAAGATGGCAAGACATGTGAAAAGGCTGGATGACTTTTGTCAGGCCTAGAATCAGTAAAAAATATGTAGGGCTTGTTAGGTGGAAAAGAAAGTTTTGCTCCTAGGGATATTCATTTGTTTAGCTTATGCACAAAACAAATTAATTAATTAAACCTCTCAGAAACCAGCAATAGAAGAAACAACATTTACCCTTTTTATCATCATCAGAATAAAAAGCAATTAAAGAGAGACTTATTTTCTTTCCTTTTTTCTGTTATTTTTTTTAGATTTCATCTGCAAAAAGCAGACTGAAATGTTCTAGACAGTGACTTGTGTAATCAGCCCAGGCTGGATCCTGTTATGACTACTCAAGTATCAACAGACCAAGGTGCTTTTCTTGGTCATCATTACAAAGACTAAAGAAAATTCCACAAACCTAAATAGAAAAAAAGAAACAGAATCTGAATCTGAAGGTGAATTTGGCAAGATATCAAACTTACCGAGCTTTCATAATGAGGTTCTGAAAATTCTGATAGAGTTATGGATCGTTAACATCAGTAGGGTGCTGGAAACAACTTTCAGGGGAAAAAAAACCACAAAACTTCAACAAGAAGACAAAGACTGTTTTCAATGGACAAGTATGGAACCTTCACTGTTAACACTCAAGGTTAAGCCATATCTTACCATTCTCAAACTATAGATAAAAAACCCTTATTCTTCTCAAAAAAGATGTAATAATATTAAACAGTCATTTTTTTCTTTTACAAAATGCTGATCTATCTTGAAGCATAAAAATACAATATAGTTTGAAATGAAAGATTTTACCTTCCAAAACTGTAAACACTCCAACATACGCAGACATTTTTTGTCATAAACCTCAGTAAGATGATTCACATGATCCAAAGTAGGTTTCTAATTGGTCAAACTCTTTTGAGAATTTTCTTCGTAAAGTCTTCGGTCAAGGATAAAGAGCAAGTAGATATTTCTCATATTATTTTATTGGGAAAATGATTATGTGTTATTGGAAAATGATTATATGTGTTTAATCTTTGTATGTGACACAGACATGTGACAAAGATAGGCCCCTCAGAGACTGATAATAATACTTTTAAGCTCTCTTCATCAATTCCACATGCCATGAGAAGCAGGAAGAGAAACAACACTTCCTGAAGAGAATGAGAAAGTAGTTACTCTATGCATAGATGCAAAGTCAGTCTTTACTCCATAACCTTACTGCACAGAAATAAGCAAGCAGATTCTGAAATACAATAATGAATTGACCTAGGAGATACTTCTTCAGGGTCACTTTGGTAGAGCTGATCCTGTGTTAGGTAGGATAAGAGGCAGACTGGATGACCCCTTGAAATTCCTACAACAGCTATTTGCTGTCATCCCTGTAGAATTTGACATATCTAGTATGCTGAGAGGTACTAATATTTCATTCTGAGGGCACAAAAGACTAAGAGGTTGAAGGGAGATAGAATGGAACAGATCAAAATTTCCAACTAGAAAAAAATATCAATATCTATTGTAAGTTCCTAAGCACCTTAAATTACTTGTTTTAAGGTCATACTTGTATGTCCCATTCAGAATTCAAGTGCCATTATAATGTCATAGATCATTTTTCAGCCACTGCAATCTGCCAGGCAGAAATCAGACAGCAATCACTGTGACTATATAGTTTCCAAACTGTTAAAAATACTGATGTGAGACATTTTTCCATTCCGGATAACTGCAATATAGATGGAGTCTAAAAAGACTTTCTGCTTCGTGCAGGTGTTAATGATACCATTGGCAAAGCATACATGTCAGGCAGATTTGGCTTGACAGTCCAACAGGTAGTAACCTCACATCTTTTCTGAAGAGAGATGATGTTCTCTTATGACAGTCATGCTCCTGGAAATTTTGGAAGGAAAAAATCTGCAAAAAGTGCCATTTAGCTTAAAAGACATGATCATGAAAGGAATCACTGACACAAAACAGTGAAGACATTTGCTTGCTGGAAATGGTGAAATTTGTCTTTTGCAAACCATCCACTTGCCTTTAGAAACCAAAAAAACCCTGGCTGCTTAATAACACCAATAAGAGCTCTCATATGAAAAACGTTCAAAGATGGGGTAAAACAGACACTAAAATTGTGGAATAAAATCACTTGGAAATTAACTTTAAAACAACAAAGACAAATAAACCCCAGAAAAATTAGCAGTGAAAGCTCCTTCTGAACTTTGGATTGCAATTGATGTGCACAGGTTTGGCCTGTCCGTACTCAAAGAACAGCATCACAAACTTTATTTTGATGAAAAGCAGCTGCCTCTATTAATACGACTTTTGTGACAATTCAAGCAGCTGAGGATAAGCCAAAGGGGAATGCAGTGTGTTGGAACTGATTTTGATTTTAGATAAATCCATGGATTTGAGTGACTGGAACATGGACATACTAGGCATGTAGATACAGTGACATAAAAAATCTTCCAGTTACCATTGCTAAAAATGTGTCTTAAGAACTTCATTTTGAATACTTTGTTTACCAGAAGAGGAGTCATTTGATCAGAAAGTGCCTTGAGCATCTGCATAGAAAATAAAATACATTTGTCTCTTCTTCTCAAGTGTAACTGGCACTGAAGCTAGTTTTTTTCTTTCCCTAGATGTTTAATACATCAATCATGTTCTGCTTTTGTGGAGGTGTTGCAATAAGATGAAGACAGAACTATTTGAACTAACTGAAGTATTCTTGGGACTTGTTGCAAATTCAGTGGCAGCATTTAGTGTGTCCTGAATATTTTCTGCTCTCAAAAACACCTAAATCCTAAGTTCAGTTGAAACAAGAAAAAAAAAAGAAGTAAAAAAAAAATCTTTATAATGGCTTTTAGTTCCAAGCATTCCAATGGTGACATAAACAGCTGAGCCCCAGGCCTGCAGAGCATTTAAAAATAAGTCAGCTTCAGGGATAAGCATTGTTTGACTGGGGCATTCACATCCTTAAAATGTTTGTGTTGAAATGGAACTGCACAGAAAAAGAACACTGTCTGAAGAAACAACAACAAAAAAACCCAGCAGTGACCACCTTCCCCCTTCTTCACTTGTACAAAAAAGGTCATGTGAAAGAAGAAAAAGAAACTTCATCTGAATCCCCTGTGAGGTGACTATATTTGAAAGACAGCAGGAACCAAGTTTCTAAAAAGGTCCTTAGCAAACTGTAAAGCCTTGCTAACCTACCCAGGTTTTCCTGAAGTGGACAGAATGGACTGTTCCCCAGTCAGTAGTTCCCACAACACAAAAAATCCCTCCATCTCAGGGAGAGAAAAAGACGACACTAATAATTACAGATCTTCAGAACTCCATGCATGCCCGTAACAGTACAGGAGGTACTTGCACCGTACACCCTTCAGCTGGGAAGTTTATCTCAAGAATACTCCTGTAGAGCTCAACTGTCCTGCTGTTCTCTCTACTCCACAGTGGGGGTAGAGAAGCTGGTACTTGCTTTCCACCTCTCAGTTCTTCTGAACTGGAGAGCCCTGCTGTGTCAGGGACTTTGATAAGGGCATGGGGAGAGTAAAAGGGGATGCAGAGCACGCATATGGATAACACACATTGCAAAGCTCCAGTTCCTGGGATGCAACTTTGTCTTTTATCTTTAGCACTTTGTCATGTGCATATCCTACTATGGGTGGTTCCCATCCACCCTACACAGCTTGCAGCTCTAAATAGATGTCTAGAGGACTGCTTGGCCAATCCCAGTGTCCTCTCTGAAGCCTCTGCAATGATGTAAAGCACACTGAAAGTGTGTCAGGAGTTTTAAATGGCAATATATCGAAATGCTGGAAATAAAGACTTTTTGAAGGGAGGCCACTTAATCTACCTCATAGTATCCAATCAAGTTCTGGTTTGGCTTGAGTGGGCAGATGTTGTATTGAATAAGAAAATACCATAACTTCTTACAGCTTGAAATTCAATTTAAATATGCAAAGATCATCACAGGGGTGTGTGTAACATCAGCTGCAGCTGACTGTCACAGCTGTAGGAGCTGAGAACATTTACATCAGCTAAGGATCTGTTTGTTTGATTTAAAGCGGATTAAGGAGGAAACTACCAAACTCTGCGGTAGCACAGACACCCCACTTTCACACCACAAAATGTGGGCAATGCCACTGCTATTAAAATCTACTGTGAAACTCTCAATTCAATGTAAAAAATCAGCACAGCTGAATTTAATGGGGCAGACGGCTCTGGATTTTCATCCAATAGACGAAATATGACACTGAAGTGAAAACAACAGTTTGAGATACTCAGTCCATTTGAAATTAGGTTTGAAGACAAATATATCAGTAGATGTACTCTCACGTACTGAGAGGGCAGAAAATCTAAACATCTGCAGCCAAAGGTATGCAGTTGTTAATTAAAAATGAAATTATTATTGTAAGGGGTGCTGCTCCAGGCCATATAAAAGATGTCATGTAACAGGGTTATATATTTTCCATAGTATATGATACACATAGTATATATATATACATATATACACTAAACAGGCTTTCAGTCTGCCACATCTCTTACCCAACTCTAATACAAGTTATAGCTGTAACACACATCTGGAATGAATGATCAGCAGAGAATTCCAGAATACTGCAGTGATCAGACCTCAAACAATAAATAATTGCACGAACCCAATTCCTAATTACTTGATTGCAATCTTTTTAATAGGGACCTCTACTTTGGTGCTTTTGCAATGTTTACTACATAGAAGCTCAATCCATGACAGTGGCAGTATAAATAAGCATGAAATTGGTAAATATTATTCCTATTGCTATGTAATTTCATTTCTGTTGTCATAAACATAAGCCTCTTTCATCTTTTTCCTATGGTTTGGAAAATAATTTTTCAAATTAGTAGATACGGCTCATGGAAATGAAAACAAGAGATTGTTTCCAAATTCGTGCTTTCCCCTTACACTGGTCATGATAGTTTTGATATTTAAACCACTGCATATCAACAGAGGGACCACTCCAATGCTTTTTAGAAAATCTGTTTACAGTTTACAGCTGTATTAACAAATGTCTGAGTCACGCTAACAGCTTGATTTGTGGTTTACTCTATGTGACCTCAGCTTTGCTATTTAGTTTCTTCACGGACAAGATTTTTTCAGGAGTCTGATTCGTTGTTGCTTTTATGAGAGAATATTTGGCTGCTAGTCCCAGACTAATATTTTAATGTAAAAAGCATGTTAATTCTATGATGATTACTTTTAAGTCAAAGTCACTCATTGTCTCTGTCCTGGTTTCGGCTGGGATAGAGTTAATTTTCTTCCTAGTGCTGTGTTTTGGATTTAGTATGAGAAGAATGTTGGTAACACACTGATGTTTTTAGTTGTTGCTAAGTAGTCTACTAGTCAAGGACTTTTCAGCTTCCCATGCTCTGCCAGGTGCACAAGAAGCTGGGAGGGAGCATAGCCAGGACAGCTAGCCCAACTGGCCAAAGGGGTATTCCATACCATATGACGTCATGCTCAATGTATAAATAGGAGGCATGGTCTAGGAAGTAGCGATCGCTGCTTGGGTATTGCTCCGCAGGTGGTGAGCAATTGCATTGTGCATCACTCATTTTGTATATTCTATCATTATTATTATTATTATCATTATTTTCCCTTCCTTTTCTGTTTTATTAAACTGTCTTTATCTCAATCCACGAATTTTACTTTTTTTTTTYTGATTCTCTCCCCCATCCCACTGAGGGGAGGGGGGAGTGAGCGAGCAGCTGTGTGGTGTTTGGCTACCTGCCAGGTTAAACTACAACAGTCTCTTAAAATTAACATCAATGTGATAAACATAAGTGTCAGTAGAACAGAAACTTTCTAGAAAGTTTTGATGTCTGCAGTTTTTGAGGCAAAGACCATAACTGTAGTAGCAAGCATTACTAGCTTTTCTTGTAGTGATTTTAAAGCTATGCCATGCCTGTATTTTATGATTACTCTATGGCTGTCAGTAGAATTTTCACACACACACAGTCACTGTCAACTGGTATTTCAACTTGCTTACAAGGACATAAACAATTTTATTAGAAGTTTAAAAATTCACAAGCTAAAGGAGACCTGAATTTCTTACTATAAATCTGTTCACAGATAACCTGCAGTCTTCTGAACATGGTCATCAGACATGCTGGTCTTAGGAGAAAACAGACAAAGCTGCCTGTAAATAAGAAGCACTGTAGGCTTTCCCAGCAAGTACAGCAAAGTAGTTTTTGGCCAAACTGAGGGGCTGATCACTGATTTCACATATGTATACTTTAAAACAATGTTAACTTCATTGATGTGAGCAATCTTAGCAAGGAGAAAAATGCAGCTCAAGCCCATCTCCTGCTTTCAGCACAGTCCAGTATCTTTCGTGAAGTTTCTTATTTCAACAGTATGGAAAGCTATGGAAATGTGGTGGAAGAGATGACAACACTTATTTCACCTGGTAAAATTGAGGTTTTAGGGCCAGCTCTGTGAGAAACATCCTGAACTTTAGGCACTGGTGCAAGAAATGAGAGAAGATGCATTCTGGGGCATATTAGACATTATTTGAACTGTCATTTGAGACACAAAGAGTGGAAATATCCAAAAGCTGTATTTTCACTGAAGCTAGGCAATATGAGGCAGAAGAGTCAACTAAACGGCATGGCTAAAGGGGCTGACAGAAAGCTAAAAGAATTCACATGAGCTTTTGAACTTTATATCACTAGTGACCAACTCATATGTTTAATGCAATGATCTTCATGATCTACCTAGATCAAGAGAGGGGTAAACGGAGATAAGAGTTTTAAATGGCATCATATGGAAATGCTGGAAATAAAGACTTTTTGAAGGGAGATGACTTAATCTACCTGATAGTAYCCAGTACCTGTAATCCAGTAACAAATGTTTAGTTACAGTTATACTGAAAAGACTATGCTGTAGTGGAACCCAGCAGATCAGGTGAATCACAGTCTTGTGAACTCCCCTAGCTTTGCCACCTAACTGATGCCTCTCAAAATGGTATGTTTTGGAACAATTCCAGAAAAAAATAAACCCAACATCTTCTAATGTTTATCTTCATTGTATCATCTTATCCAAAGACAGCTGTGCAAACTGAAGTRGGAAATTGCCTCGGTACATGATCATGAAAGATCATCTAATTACATAGTTCATTTCAAGGTAATTTTTTGAAGGTGTATTGGATGTATATTCTCTGAATAAAACACTTTTGTGAACAAATAGCATTTATAAGGAAGGATATTTGGAGAAAAACTCAAGTGTTTTCTTTTAAAGTTATCATTTAGTAATATGCAGGGTACATTTTCAGAATTTCACAAGCTACACAAAAATTGTTTTAAAAATGTACTGGAAGATCAAGACTGAATTGCATACTGACAGACTCATAGACCACTCACAAAAGAGCAGGGAGAGTACCAAACTTGAAAGTCAGGAATGAATACATGTAATTACGTATACAGAATATATACAACAGTCCATACAACTGAGTCTTTATACAGACACAAGTTTTGAAGTAATGGGTCACAAATGTGGAAAACAAAATCACAATTTGGCATATTCAGAACAGATGACTGACTTACCCAAAAGATAAATTCACAAATTTCTGCCTCAGCTCTAAAGTACTACAGAATAAATCACATATAAAGCTTGGAATTCAGAGAAACTTAATATCCTTCACTGTATTTAGAGAATGTATCGCTCAAGTTTTATAAAGGGACTGAAGCCAATGTATTGCATTATTATGGATACTCATTTAATAGAGATAATAGGTCTCCCTCAGATAAGGTAGTCTGACATTGTGCTTGTAAGATGTGAAGGGATCCAAAAAAGCCTCAGGTGAGATGACCTTAGTGGAAGCAACAGTCCAGAATAAGGATAGTTCTTAATACTTTTTCTTGAAAAGTTCTACAGTGCCGCTGAAGCTGAAAAGCTAAGCCTAAATATGCTAAACTAGGCATGCTCTGAACAAATGCGTCCATCGCTGAAACAAATCTAATTGTGCAGTGTCTGAAATTCTTTGAGGGGCTAGAGGCATTCCTGAGCATTGTAGATTTGTAATGATTCATATACTCCTTTAAAATACACCAGTTCCAGAAAAATCGATTTTGGTCGAAATACACCTAGAAAGGGAAGAACCGTAAGTAGTGTGAATTTGTCATGACAAATGTTAATAGCACAGCCCTAAAGCACCCTCCCAACTACAGTTTGTGTTAATCTTGAAGATCCTAACATAGCTATTAAGAAATAAGAAGAGTCTATGCACTTAACCACAAACATTTAAGATCAAATAATCAAATAGGTGGTGAAAACAAATTAACTATTCTGGATAAGGAAAATGGATATTGACAAAAAAAGATGAAGAATCAGCTAAACTGGGCACACAGCATTACACATTTTTTCATATTCTTTTGGGGATAAAGTCAACTGTGGAATAGTGGAATACTTTGACAAAAGAACTAAGAGACTAATTCAGGGACATGCAATAGCTAAGGACATGACACAAACTTAGAGAGAATATGAGGAGGCACTGAAGAAAGCAGTGACAGAAAATAGCAAGCTGGATCAGATAACATCCAGGACATACTGAAAGAAATCAAATACATTAACTATATGTTCTCTCCATGGAAAACCAAGCCAAAAAAGCTGCAGTCATAGTCTGGTACAAGGCTTCTATATGGCACAGAGGTGCTATGGAAGATTTTATTTCCTGCACAGTTATTTCAGATAAAGAATCACTGACTGCTCTGCTGAGACAAAAGACTGTTCCAGAATGAAGCTGGGRAATGTTCATGGCAACATAACAAAGTATTGGAACAAGTAAATTCGACAGCAGAACTGGGATGCTACACACAAGCCAGTACYATTCAAACAGTGAAGTCCAAAAATGGCTTAGGAACTGGGCTTTTACAATACCACAACAGTAGTTGTAACAGGAGACAGACAGTTGTAACATAAGAAAGAAGTAGATTCTCAGCCGAGAAGAAATTACTTATCATTGCATATGCCTCAAAGAAATACCAACAAATATATAAACAATATGGGTCAAAATAAAACAGACTGCAGTCAATTCCAGATGATATTTAATTTTCTTGGAAAACATTTCCAAGATTATGCTGAGCATTACTTCAGTTGAAAAAAATTGATCTTAAAGTCATATTCCTATTTCAGTTTGTATAGAAGGGAATCAAAGAGGTCACCCTAGTCCTTTTTCTTCTTCAAATATACGATTAACTCTGCCTATGACATTCCAATACATAACTGCCTATTCCATCTGTATCTTAAATCAGCATGTGATCTAATATCTTTCTTGTCCTGGACTAATTTTTTACACTGTCCAAGTCTCATTTACCAAGTATTACAGACTCTTACAGAACTTCACAAGCTCTGAAAACTGAGTATCTGTAAGATCCTTTGGCATCTGTGGCATTCTCAGTTCCAAAGCCAAAGGCCTCGTGTCCAGTTAGGCTTGGACAGAATCATCTCCAGGGAATACACAGGTCCTTAAAAGAGAGTCACTAGTTTTAACTACAGCTGAGTCCAGATTTTTCTAATACTAGAATTTTGAAAAATCTCATATGGTTGGAATTTTTTGTTCCATACTTAGAAAGGCCTTACTCTTCTTATTTCATTATGTACTTCTGTCACCTATTTTTTCGTGTTAATAGTTTGCGTAATATATACACTATTACTGCTCAAAGGGCTTTACAGTGTATCAAAGAAAACAGTTTAGACCCAAACAATAGTTAGCTGTATAAGTAAAAGTCATTGGTGACAGAGGAAACTTGCAGTAACTTTTTTTTCTGGATTCACAAAACTAGCAAATGGGAATTTCAGGTGCCTATGAGTTTCAGGTTCAAAATTATTCCACCATTTGCTCCACTTAACTGAGACTAATTTCAAGACTCGTATTAATCCCTTTTTCCACAGCCCCTCCTCTCAGAACAGTGCCAGTACACCATGAAATTCTGAAGGCAATGCTGAGTCATTAAAATAAGTAATCTGTCTGGACAATTAACAAAGCATTAGGTACTGGTTTAAACAGCTTAACTCCAAGCAGACTTTTTTTCCAGCGGCGATAATCCAAACAAGAACTTGAAACAGCAAGAAGCAAAGAACACTTGTCAGTAAATCTTTCAGTGACACTTGCAGAGTAATACTGTATTTCAGATGGTTCAAATTTATTTTTTCTCTACTTACTATAAAATTCTTATCTTTTGAAATTGTTTTGACTGAAGTAATGTTATTGCTGCACTTTCTTTCAGATACTATTAGTAGTAGTTACTAACTGGAATGTTATCAAGCCATCTACCTATGCAGAAAAGACTTACCTTCATAGCTGAACAATGATTTGTAAACTGAAGGGATTTGATGTAGAGGCAGAATAAATAAAGTGTAAGCTTTATTTATTCTAAATATTCTAAAGCTAAAGTGTAATTTTTAAAGTCATTGTTTCCTAAGTGTAGTCACAGTTTAAAATGACGTAGAGTTTGATGTAGAAAATACATGTAGAAAATACATGTAGAAAAAATTGCCTAGGGACTGCAAAAAGCAATAGAAGCCAATGGATTTAGCTATTTTCTACAGACAGCTTGAAAATCATGACATAAAGCAAGATCTTTGAGGGGATCTAATGAAATGTAATGAATTATAAGCTTTGGTTAGGAACAAATATGGAAGGAAAGACATGACAGATAGAAGGGCAAAAAAAGATGAGAACAGTACGAAAAGCAAAAGTCTCAGGGAGAACAAGAAATAGAGGTCACATGTAGTACACAAGTGCTCAGAAATTTAGTATTCAATATATTGACACAGACTGAAAGAAAAAGGTCACTTCTGAACTTTGAGTATGGATATACAGTCAATGAAGTCTACAGAGGACTGGGAAGATGGTTCTGGAAGACAGTAAGGAAAAGGGCAAATGATGCCCTTTCATTAGAACTTCAATAGAAGATTTTCTAAGTCTGATCTTCTGAAGAAGCACAAATAAGAACATTGGAGAGCTTGCTGCCATTTGCTGTTGAAGAGCTGGAAAAACAACCTAAAGCTGCTTGAAAACTCCAGAGAAATAAAGGGCAAGAGAAAATGACAAAATGAACTACACCCACTTGCATTTATTATTCAGTACTTTAAAGCATGCTGGATGACATGCAGTTTTTAGTTATGAGCAGCAAAATGTTTCATTATCCTTGTCTGATAATGAACAGGTAGGAGAACTGAATCAAATGGATTCCCTTAATACTGCAATCTAACATGGTCAGAAGCCTGGTGGAATCAAGATGTCCTGAACAAAAGAGCAGGTCCTTCTGGAAAGCCTCCTTGTGACAAGGATTATGATGGGGTCTAGTACCATGCACATCCATCTCTCACGGGATGGTACAGAGGTATCCTTGAAGTAGCTGTACTGTTCTGTACGGTTTCTGAGGAGAATTGCAAGTTGGAGCTAAAAACTAAGTTGAATAATTAATTTCAGGGCAAATAAGTCAGGGTACTTATCAAAATCAGGATACTTATCAAATGACACTAACTGCAAAAAAACTCAACCCAAAATGTTCTGGGCTCTGAAGGGTCCAATTTCTTTTCCAGGAGCAAGAGAAATAAAAGAAAGCAAGAAAGGATGAGAGAGAACAGCACCATTTTGAGGCCGCTGGCTGAATGACATCCTGTGGACTAAAATCACCTTGAATGACTGAAAGTTTGCAGTGAGGCCCTTTCTGTCCACCATGAGTACTGTAATCACTGCAGCTGTAATCACTGGGTGGGATGTGGGGCTTCTAATCCTGAGAACGGTCTCTGGTAGGACAGACAGGCTCCAGCCCTAAGTAACCATGTAGGTACACGTGCAAAGAGACTAGTAGCTTACTTCTAGTAACTAACTCCACACTTAGACCTGTGAGAGGAAGGTTGGTTTTAGGATTACTGCCTAATTAGGGCCCTACTATAGCTGACATATTAATCTAACTTTTCCAGTTATACTGCATTCCTAACTTGTCAGATCATCTGACTCTTTCCTTACCTCAGTAGCAGCTCAGAGTTTCTGAATATAGAAGGCATAATATTATTTTAATTTACAGATGATCATTAGACAGTCTTTTATTTCCAGGAACATTCCAATGTACTAAAAATGTCCATTTTTTAGTGTTTCTAGAAAAAGTAGTTGCTCAAATACTACATTTGTACTTATCACATGAATATGTAGAAATGCTCCTACAAAAGAAATTCTTAAAATAATATTAATAAATATGTCTTCAGAATGGGTTTTATCTTAAATTAAACATATACTGGAGCTGCCACCCAGTGTTACTACTGGAAATTCCATTTACTTCACTGGAATACCTGTGTAAGAGAGTAGACCAAAAGATGACACAAGCAAATTCATGACTTGGAGATTTATTTGCAAGACAAGCAAGTTTCATGTTTTTGCGTAAAGTAAGCAAACATTCTGTCCAGTCATCACAAGGAATGGTCAGCAATTCAAAAGACACAAACAGCTGAAATCTCTGTGAGATTTGAATCTGATCAAGAAATTTTTCTGATTAAATATGGGGACAGGAGATAATATGAATATCTGAATATAAGCAGAAGATTGTAGAAATCAATTCACTGCTTTGGTGGTAGTTTATGAAGTTATCTCTGCACAAGAAAGATGGGCTCAGGCAGCTAGACTCCAGCAAGCATTCTGGCAGCAAAGCCCTGTCACTGCAATAGCTTGAGAAAAGTGAGAGAAGACCCACTAGAAAAGCTTACAATGAAGGGATGTGTCACTATTGTGGCAAATGGGATACCCCAGTACAAAAGAAGCACCAATGACAAGCAGATTGGAAATTCTACCTCCACTAGGTTGCTTCAACTTAGCTTAGTTGCTTCTTTTTTTCTATTCATACTTATGCATTTACATGTTTGTCAGATTCAGCCATATCTTTAGGGCATGTTTTAGATAATGATCGCTGCAAGCAGTATTAACAAGGTGCAAAGGCAAGCTTTGTACAACTGTATAATCTCCCCTAGATTGTCACCAAGTATGCATTAGGAATTCCTACCAGGAATAATTGCAAAAGCAGCACTCAACCTCCTTTTAAAATGCTAGTATTCGTAATGCCCCTAAGAACAGTGCAGCACCTCAGTATTCTATTATTATAGTGTATAAAAACTAGCTTTCACAGAATGTGTAATGGATCCCATAAGGGAGAGACCCAAGTCAGTAATAACTCTAAAACAAGAGTCTTTCAGACAAAACCTAACAGATCTACCCTCAATGGAAAAATGCAGGGGAAAAAAAGAAAAAAGAAAAAAAAAACTTCAGCAGCAAACAATTTAACGAGGATAGTGCAGTTATTCTTCAATACAGGAGTGGTTATCTTCATGCCATCTTCAGCATAATACCCAGTGGGTATGGATCATCCAAAGAAAAAATGCAAATGTATGATGAACAGAAGCAGGACAAATTCCTAGGAACATCCAAAAATAATTGAACAGAAGTGGGTATGTTAGGTAGATACAAAATACTGTTGGAGGAGAGCGTCTATGAACATGACAAGTATTATGCCATAAAAACTAAGAAAATCAAGGCAGGTTTCCATCAACTAACAAAATGTTCATAGTTGACAATCTTATCAGACACTGCAGAGATTCCCAGTAGTGGGATACACTGAATGGGCAAGAGAAAAAGGAATCAGAAGAGCTGCAAAAAACAGGAGTAGGATGTACACAAATTTGTAAAAGAAGGTGCAAAAGAAATGCCCAATTATTTGCTAAAAACAATGTTCGAAAACCTTTGCTGCAAGAAAGTGCAAGAAAATCTGACTGCATTTTGAGCTTTACATCAGGTATTTAATATATGCTAAGACACAAACTTGGTTCTGCTGTCTCCTCTGTACTTACCAATATACAGAGGAGATGAAAAGCTGTTTTACCCAGCCTGATGGGGATTACTGTTAACTCTGTAGTCCTGGATGCTTACACGCAGAATAGTTAGAATTAGCTTGGCCAGTGAAAGCTATGTTTATGTGACACTCATCAATACAAAAATCCTTGTGGGAACTGTTGCAATACGCATGAATTACAGAAACATTGACGCTGTTCTAATTTATACCATGAACTAAACCCACCACCTGTGTCTAGGTGGAGGAAAGATAAGGAAACATTACTGTCCTTCCTTCCTGTCAGACATGCTGAATATTGTTCTCCTACATATGAGAGATCCTCATTTCTAGAGAGAGTGTGTATATTCACAAGCAATATACAAAAATATGAGTTACAATGTGCCAGTGGATGCTGCATTAGAAAAAAAAAAAAAAGAAAAGGTACTTTCTGCAAAAATACCCATATAATTAGAAGAAATGTTTCTAGGTGCATCTATATCTGTAAATTCATAAAACCAGCATATACCACAAAATGGAACAACCTTTGGTATGAGTACCTTCTGCAACATCGTAAAAACCAGTAGGATTTACGTGTGCTTTGATATAAATGTGTTTCTGTATATCCCCAAAACAAGACATAGCCAATACTAAGAAAATCATTAGCAACAGATGTTGAAATGTGTTACATCATCAGGAAGGGAGAATAAGATGGGTTTATGAGGCAGTGCAGAGATTCTCAACAGTACAGTTCCTCAGACAAGAAAAAAAATCAGGAGGAGAGCTGAAAAGATAATGCTCGGAGATAGGCGGATTAATAAGAGAAATTTCCAAAGGAACATCATACATGTATACGATGATGTCGTATTTGGCAACAGAACCACCACACAATCCGTACAATGAGGCTATAGCAAAAACCCCAATTCTGAAATTTATTCTGCTTCATGAACATATTAAAGAACTACAAGTTTCTAGAAAGCAGAAGAGGACAAAGATCGTATCAAGGATAAACTGATGTGATCTGACCAGACAATTCTAGTACAAGCAAACTGTCCTTGACCTAAGTAACATAATATCCATTTGTTAAACAAAAAAAACCCCAAAACGCTAGAAAGGACAGCATTGCAGTGGTAGATGGTCTCTTGTGTTTTCTTTATTCCCAGGGATGTTCTTGAAGCATCCATTCTCAGACTTAATAGCTTGCATACCTACTATACATGAAATTGTAAGTGGCTTCCCATGATACAGCCACCTCAGGATATAGATCAAGCACTTCTGACCCTGATCTGTAATCAGCTTTATTGCAAGGAATATCAGTGATCCAACAAAAATCCTGTTCTGACTCCAAAGTTATGGTAAAGACTTACCTGCTTACTGCATTTTGGGTTTAAGATTGTTAGCAGTATAGCAGCCTTCTTACTCATGGGCAAGCATTACAGCCAAAAAAGCGAAAGGAGACAGGCACTCACCTTGGTAAGAGATTTGCTATTGATTTCAGTAAAACCAGGATTTTGCTTTTAGTGAAGGTATTTCCAGAGATGAGGCATAATCCTGGGGGTAGCGCTCTCTCACAGCAGGGGAAAGGTTATTTTGTAAATAGACTAACAGAATTTGATATCCGCCTTTTTTTGACTAGCAAAATGACAGCCAAGAGATGATGTTTTTATCCTCACTCATTACAAGAATAGAGAGATGTTAGGTAATGTTAAGTAACATTGGTACAATAGCAAAAGCATTGTACAGAAAATACATTTAGGCAGTGAGAATACCCTTCTTGAGTTGGAATAAGGAGAAAAAGCTGTAACTTAAGGTGAAGAGTGATGCTGAAAGGTTTTGTATGAACACCTACTACACCTGGAAACTGGACTTGATGATCGAGAAGGTCCCTTTCAATCCTTTGTTCTAAGTGAGAACTAATTCAGTAACACAGATTCAGGGAAGGTTGGGAGATGTAATATGGCATAATGGAAATGTGGGGAAGAACCTAGGTTTTGTAAAGCAAGTTGCAATTATGTGAACCCACATGTTAGGTGCAGGCATTACAGTACATTACAATGCTCAAATTACAGAAGGCAGACCCCAGAATTACACAGCCAGAGATAATCTGGAGACATACCTTTAATGTAAATAATTACTATAAATAAGACAGAACATATTAATGCAAAATACACATAAACTGTTAATAAAAAGTTTTTTTTTTTTATTTATAGGCTATTAATTCTTCATCCAAAATGAAACAAAAATGCAACTGAAGTAACTGATTCATTCGCATTTATGCAAACTTCGATTCTTCATAATACGTAAGTCCCATATTTTCAACAATATCCAGTCTCAAAATAAGTCTGTGGATGCTGTTACTTAAGAAAAAAAAATATCCAAAGGATATTTTGGATAGGAGGATAAAAAGGCATTGCAATTCTTCATTTTACAAGTGACTTTGTGATGTTTGACTGAAGGGGCAAATAGTGGCTGCTAATGAGGAAAATTCACATAAAGAGGTACCTTCCTTTCAATATCTCTAACACAAAAAAGTCCATACCCTAACTCTACTGGACTAAGAATACTCCTTCACCTCTGAAAATGAAATCACTTCTTTTCTCCCCAACATTGACAGGGAAAGGAATGTGTCCTTAAAAATCAAGACTAGGGAGTAGAAAACTGCTTGCTCATGACTCAGTTTGGAAAACAGGAACATCAAATGAAATCCATAGCTACTACCCYGGGGGGAAAGAACATTGATGATTCTTCCCCAAAACACACACAGATAGGTATCTGCTGAAACTTCTATAGGATGTGACTGGATACCAATTTTCAGGGCTGATTCCTGTACTCATGCCCATTCATCAYTTTGGCCAACAGCTATAGAGTTGGCCATCTTGTCTGCCTAAATAGCATAGTACTGACGGTTGCACTATAACCATACTAGGCTAATACTCAGGTTCAGATGAAGTGGCCTACTAACAAAAGCAATGTTACCAACTGACCTCACACAATACCAAGCACCAGGGGAGGAGCTTGACCTCTGTCAGCACAGGGGCAGAGTACCTCCGCTTGGTAACCTCTCCCTGATGACCAATTAGTTTTGCTAACCTTGCACCTGCACCCCAAAAGCAAAGTCAAGGTGATATGATATAAATAGACCTTATATTTCAGCATCACATGTAGAATCACATGTACACATCCTGTAGAATGGGGTTTCTGTAGGCCTAAATGGAAGAATTACATATCCTGCCCAACTTATACAACAAAGGTAGCTAAATAGTCCATTTAAAGGTGTGGACAGAAAAATAAAATATAATTAACCTGAAACCATCCATAAACCTTTCCAGCTGCTTAGTATGTATTTCAATAGAGAATTCCAGTGTTTGGTCACACACAGCGGGGTTTGAAATCAGCTACTTCTATTCATTCTTTTGGTTTAGAGAGCAGGGGACCTTAGGAGTTAGGGGAGATTACAGAGTCTGAGTGAAGCGTTGAAGGACTGTCTTAGAACTCTAGCAATGGAAAAGATGAGGAGTCCCCCACAATCAAAAAACCCCAGCCTCCCCCCGCCCCAACCCCGACAACCTAATTCAAGTCCCTAACTCAAGTATCGGACTCTGTGAGATAATCAAGAGCTGGATTTTTATGATCATCAGTAAGGTAATAACTATTCTTCAAAAAGCATATCTAATATGAGATCATAGATCTATATTAGATAATTTATAAAATGAAAAGAATGAACTGAAAAATCTTTTACTTCTGGTAAAAGGTGTTTCTTCAAGGAAGGGGTATAAGTTTGCCTTCTCTTTACAGATAACGAACTTCATTAAAAAAAGAACTATAGGACAYGAAACTTTGTACATTTACTGGTTGTTTATTACCACAAAACTATTTAGAACCTACAGAAGTCACTATTTAAAAGTTATAAACAGATTTACTGCTTATACCTTAGTTTCTGCTCTACTTGAAAAAGAAAAGATTAAAAAGTTTGCAGCATGCTTATCACCTGAATTTAAGGGTATCAGTAAAGTTTTTTTGTATATTTTATCCATCCTTAAAACTAAGAAGATAATCAGACCTTTATTTTTTCATGTAAGGTAGGAACCTGGATTTTGCCACTGAACTGTAATACTGCCCATCTTTGTGACTTCAGGATTTTGAAAGAACACTTCTTTAGTAGTAGCATTTGTATTATAGTCCCAAGCATTATTTAACTACACATGTTAAATACATGTTTATTTGTTCATTAAAAAAAGCAAACATTAAAACATTAACAAATTGTGTTCTGTTATCCTGAAGAATTCTTAGTAACACTTGTCCTCCTGAAACAGAGGTTGGTAATTGTTTCTCAGGAGTGGAAAATGTGGAATTTGAGGCAGCTCACAGATGTGAGTAGAAGAAAAAYTGCCAACAGCAAGGGTGACAAGGTTCTTATTAAGCTTGCAAAATTAAACTCTGATGCACAGCATTGAATTGACACTGCAACATTTTTATTGCCCTGGGAAAGCAAGCCTCATAGTACAAACAGAATGGACATTGTCATATCAGCATTGGATGATTGTTGGTAGCATTTTCTGTCACTAAACTGGACTTGCTGATGATGTCTTATGGTAGAAAGATASGAAGTATCTATGTTATAACAAGATAAGAAAGTAGCTAGTGTAAGAAGAAATAGAAAASGGATAAGAGTAGAAGCAGATCAGAAATTGCTAATGAAAAGATTCAAGATGAAAAAAATCTTAATGAGAAAAGGGAGAACCCTTCCAAAAAATAACCTAAAAAGAGACAGCAAATAGTATAGCATATCAGTACCATTGTCTGCTGGCAGCAGCAAACTAGAAAAAGCAGAGCCTCTAAAAACTTCAGAATGCAGAATCTTGCAGAAAGAATAAATAGCTGAGTTTGACAGACATATTAGTAAGAATAGAGTATTAATTATGTGAAATACTCATCTCTACCTCTGGTCACTGACAGCACAGTGCCATTTAAACAGGTTTCTGAAGTAAACCTTTGATTCAGTAAATTATTCAATCAAAACCAGTCTAAGGAACAGCTTTATTTAAACTGTATTGTTATGCTCAGTTCTGTTCAACAATTGGCAAAGTTCAGCATCTCCACTAGACATTTTCCCTTCTCCCAGACAGCTTACCATTTTTAATACTGGAAGTTATTCATGTCTGAAATAACGTTCATTGCCATCAACATCTCAGTTTTCATCAGAACCCTGAATTCGTGCTACAACTTGATCTTCTACAAGTTCTCTCCTTTGAGTCAAATATTTGTTGGGCTACCCATTTTCTCTCAGGGCACAAAAAGAAGTCCAAGGATCACCTGTGACAAAAACAATGATTCCATTAGTCTGAATTCACAACAGGAGTTTCATTTATTAGATAAAACAACCTTTAACAGAGCATTTAACATTATCTTTTTAAAACTAAAAAAAAAAACAAAAAATCATCAAGAACAATCATATTCTGAAAAGGCTGATGAGATCTCCAATCTGATTATCAAAGGATAGTTCCATTCTTATATTTAAAATTTATATTCTAGAAAATGCACTAACAGAGGAACACTCTTCAACTAGATTCTTACACTGCTCAAACGAAAACCCAGGGCCAGTTTGAAAAGCYTCCAAAATAAAATTCTTACTGATAGATCCCCCGATTCTGCAATGGCTGTACTATTTAACAAATATTGGATTTAAAAAAAAAAAAATCATAAGTACCTGTGTTCCTTAGTTCTTCCATAAGTGACTTCACTGATCTTACAGCTTTGGTCAAGGATTACTCTTGAGTTCATTATTCTTTTGAGCACTCACAGAGCTGTCTTTACAGAACTGTTTGGACCTAACGCAGCTGAGGTAGATTTAGCATACGAACATTGTTTTTTCCCTTTTTCATTGCCATCTTATTCAGAAAAGTAGTTAACACACATACTTAAGTTTAAGCATGTGTGCAGTCCTAGTGAAGTTAGCTGTATCTTGCTGCTCTAGGGCCCTGGGGCCTCAGCAATGGCAGACTTCCTCTCTGCCTTCTTCACTAGTAACAAAAACAAGTTTTAGCAACAAAACATTTGGGTCAAGAACATGGGAAACTGGGAAAAAGTACAAAGACCCAAATGCATCTAGCACAGAACAGAGATTGGTGAGAAGGGGGTGAATGCAGCTTACTGCCCTGATGTGATAGGTGCTAGTTACCAGCTTGGCACCAGTCCCTGTGTTATCCCAACTTGTGTCATGTGTTAGCAGGCAGGACAGGCACAGAAGAGTGAGGGTGAGACTGCTGGGGCTCTCTTCTTGCCTGCTGGAGGCTCCCTTCCAACCCAGGAGTCTGTTGGAGGGGTAGTCACGGCAGCCTTGGACCTTGGCACATAAAGCGCCCAGGAAAAAGCAACCCACTGGGCCAAGAGAACAGTTTCAAAAGGAAGAGAAAGAAGAGCAAGAGGGATAATAGCACTCAAGAGAGCTTTCTTCATTGACCTTAAGAATGGTCCAGTCCTGCAATCACCGAGTACCCAAATCCCCCTGTCACCAAAATGATAGGTGCATGATAACTGACATTTTAACGTAACAAGCAGTAAAGTAATCTCCATAGTCAAAGACTTACAACTGCTCCCTCAGCTTGTTCTTGATGCATTGTTTTTCTCAGTGTGGGTAACAACAAAGGCATAAGGATACTAGCAATCACTGAATTTGTGTGTAATATTACATAAATCACTTTAAATGATCTCTTCAGTTTTCTGAGATGCTCTAATCCAATGTTGATGGTTTCAAGTAAAACTCCACTTGTTGCAAAAAGTACTAGTATTTCTTGAGTCCACCTTCCCTAAGGCTAGTTATTTCATCTTTTCAGGGTGGAATTTTTGTTGAATGACCTTATTTCTGATCTATGAATATTAGCAATGGAAAATGAGACACACTAGGATTATTTACACCAAACTTCTTTTTAAAATGAGCTATTCTCATTCTTTTTAAAATTAATTATTAAACAAAGCACATCAGTTTAAAGCTCAAGCTGCATGAATGTACTATCAAGATATGGGCATTAAAATCCTTATGCCTTGAATGTTTCCCTTGAACTTTGGTTCAAAGTTAAAAGATCACAGACATCATAAACCAAATTCAGTCTTTGTGTAGGCCAGCATTAAATTGCAGCTGATCCCATCAGGACTGAATTGGTGTCAGGCGCCTGTTAGATTACAAAGCCACCTTAAAAAAAAAACAACAGACCAGAACTATGAAACTTATTACAAGTCAAGTACATTAAATAAAAGAGGATCCTACCAGTTGCATTATCAGCTTCTGTGTCTAGAAGAGCATCTACTGAAGCCATGCTTGTGACTATGAAGGAGTCTGTAGTATCAGACACTCCTCGCTTGCTGTGACAAACTTCTTTGAGATACTGACTCCTCTGCTTTGATCAGCGTCTCTTACTAACCTTCTAACTGCCAAGAAGGTTACAGCACTTGTTGAGAAGGTTTTTCTAGGGCTTCCTACTATTCCCCAATGCACTTTTTAAATCATAAGTCCACAGGTTCAATTTGTAGTTCTCTTCCAAAAATATTTATATAATAGAGAGGGGGACAGAGATGCAAGATGTTTTCCCCCACCAAATCCAACTTTTTGGTAAAGTGTTAAATACTCCTTATTTCTGTTAGTCCTCTCTTGCAAAGAAGGAAGAAAGTCTTCAGTGAGATACATTTTCTTCAGGAGGTATCTTCTGTTCCTCCCTGACCTTTTTCCAGTGGAATTTTCATCCTGTGTCCTTTTTCCTCAACAAATATGCCAGCAAAAGACTTTTTAATATACGTTGTTGTAAAATCAGAAGTTTCTTTCTTATTACAGCTCTGTAAAAAGTTGCAACTGTCTTTATAATTAGCAAGTTACAAATTAATTGTATGTATAAATCAGGTTATTTTCAATATCTTCCTGAATAATCTGAATTGGTGTAAACAAGACTTATTGTTACTATTTTTTTTTTCCTAAAACAGACTATAAACTATTTCCCATCTTGTACCAAGTATCTATTTGTTTTAAGTAATCCTTAATTTCAGCAGGTAAAACAGTATCTAGTTCACGTTCCAGTCTAAAATAGTTTATGTTCAGAAGAATGCTCTATTCTCCTAGCTGTAGGAGATAACTGTTGCCAGTTTGCTGCAGTTCTTAACAGCCACTATGACAAAAAAGGCAAGAACAAGAAGTGCAGCAAGAGTGAGCAAGTGAGCACGTGTTGGGATTCAAGAGGGATTACGTGAGACCTACTGTAGAGAATATGCGCACACATAGAGCCCAACGATTCAGTTATGTTTCCAGAAAACAGGCACCACGTTTATTTCAGACTTATTACCAGACATGTCTGTATTGCAAACTCCCCACAGAAGTGCTGAAGTATATATTTAGTAATTAAGGGGGAGGAGAATATCACCCTTTCCCCTGGAGTAACCCCAGTAATATGCCTATCTCAACCCTTTCTCCCTCCACCTGAAAATCTCCCAGGGAACAAGGGTAGTCAAGCGCTGACTTGGGCTTCTGGAGTCTGATTCTCCTCTCAAATATATAGTATTGCAGTGTGTAACCCTGCCAGCTCCAGTGAATGAAATTTCTGTCAATGAAAGCAAGAAGAGAATATAGCTTTTAGAATTTACATCAGTGGCAACCATAGGGAGAAAAAAAAAATAAAATCTGTTAGTCTTCGTTTTGATCCTGTGTGTTGACATTCCACTATGGCTGAATAAAACTGAAACATACAATCCATTTGAATTACCTGACTTAACCTTAGAAAGTTAAGCATGCCACTGTTTTCCGGAGTCCAATATTAGCTACCTTTATTAGACTAGCTTATAGCAAAGCCTGGGCTCAAGTTGCCCCTCAGATGAATTTTAAACCACTAGCTAGTGGAGTTATAATAAAGAACCTGACAGCCAGTTGTGGAAAAAAATAAAAGCAGCATCGCAATCATCATCGAGTGAAATTGTGCTTTCATTAACAATGCAGCTCTCTTCACATGCTCCCATATTTTTTTTCAATGAAAGATGCATAGGGTTTTGAGTGCACAGATTTGGTACATGTGCGCAGCAGCTGGTCTGACATGATAAAGCAGAATGAATCTGAAGAAGTTCCTGCATGTCTGACCAATAATCCATGAACTAAAAGGGATTTACGCAGTACACCATCACAGAATCTATTTTTTTTAAGAACGTGCCTAAATCTGTTTTCTGTCAGATGCTTTCCATTCCCCAAAGACCTAGATAGCAAGTAGGAGGCGGACAAAGAAGATGAAATGACTGTCTCGGGKTTTTTTTTTTCTGAATCCTGCAATGTCTGTAACTTAATATTTGCTTGATTTGAAGCTCCAACCATAGTATTTGTTACCGAAGACATTTCTGTAACTCAAAGAAAATCCATCAGAAGAATAGCATCCAGCACGCACAGACACACACTGTATGCCACAGCAGCATCCCCAGTACCATGTCGAAATTTCATTCTTAAATAAGGCTTACTTCCCTTTCTTTTTTGCTAGGAGGCAACTGTCGAGAGCTAAAAATAGCACCACGATTCGGTGGCGGGCGCTAAAAATACCCTTGCCCGCTCGATCACCGACTTGGTACGAAAGATGAAGCCCTTGGCATCCGTCACAGCCTGTAGCCGCTAGCTGGGGATGAAGGCAAAGAGCGCCCAGCCCTGGAGTTGCGCGCCCAGGCAAAGTTTTACCGGCAGACAAGGAGGCCACGGCGCTGCGCCCCGCAGCCGCGGCCCCCCCACCACCACCCCGGGCGGCCCCCCCGGACCCCCCCGCCGCCTCTTACCCGCGTTCCGCAGCTTCTTGTTGCGGTAGACGGAGAGGATGACCAGGAGGTTGCCCAGCAGGTCCACCACGATGGTGAAGATGAGGATGGCGGCCAAGGTGGCGGTCACCCAGGGCGGGCGGCGCGGGGCGCCCTCGGCCGGCGGGTCCCGCGGGAGGACGGAGCTGTTCAGATCGCTCCCGTTCACTCTCATCCTGCCGCCGCCGCCGCCGCCTCCCAGGGCGGAGCCGGGTGCCGGCGGAGCGAGCGCGCCCGCCAGCGCTGTCTCTCGCGGGGACAGGGCAGGGCGGGGCGGGGCAGGGCGGGGCGGGGGTCCCGGCCGCAGCCGCCCTCCGCCGCGGGGCTGCCCGCCCTAGGGCGGAGCGGGGCTGGCGGGAGCGGACGCTCCTCGCATGGCCGCCACCGCCGCTCCGGCTAGGAAGTTTCCCCGAAGTGTGCATGTGCCGCGGCGGGACACTTTTATAGACTCCCCCGCGCCTCCCGCCCCGCCCGCCGCCGCCACCGCTGCCGCCAGGTGACACCGGGCCGCCCCCGCACCGCCACGTGCGCGGCCGGGGGTTCCAGCTGCCGCGCGGCGGTGGCAGCGGCGCAGCGGCACAGCGCCCCCCCGCGGCGCCCGCCCAGCGCGGCGGTCCCATTCACGCCCGCGCCCAGCTTCCCCCATTCATACGCCCGCCCGTCCGCCCGCTCAGCGCCGGGCGCTCCATTCAGCGGCGGCGGCCCGAGAGGGATCGATGGGTTGTGCTGTCTGCGGTTACGGGGTTTGCGGCGCTCGGGGCTATTTTTAGCTCCCCTGGTTAACGCCGTCTCTTAATTAGGCGCGCTGAACTCCCCTCCCCTCCTCCCCTGTCTTTATTTAACATCGCACTCGCACAGCAACGCGAGCGCGGCGAGAAACCCCCCATCGGGGAGCGGGTCGGTGCTGCTATAAAAAGCTCTTCGCGAAGCCGCGCTCGCTGCKGGCGGGCGTCTGAGGACCCGCGTCCCGCGGGTACCACCTGCCGCCACTGCACGGGGGCGGCGGGGAGACACGCTGCCGCGGCAGCCCCTCCCTTCTTCCCCCACCCCCTCGGCAGCGCGGGCGAGCCGCACGCCGCAGCTACGAGCCCGGTTGGGTCTGGCTCCGTCGTCTCCCAAAAGCAGCGCGGAGGGAAGAGGGAGCCACTGCCCAGCCGTGGGGAGGGACCGGTTGAGTGAGTGGGGTACCCCCTCACACCCTCGTACGGTGGGTGTTCCGATAAAAAAAAAAAAGAGAGAAAAAAAAGGCACTTTCTTCTGACCGTAATAACGGCACTGAATCTCCTCGCTTGCGTGGTGTAAAGCTGTTTAAAATATCGGAGCAAACTGGGCATAGGAATTACTCTCCCATTCAGGATAACAGAGGCTGCGAGCGCGGGTGGCAATTCACGCCGCACTCCGCTAAGCACAGGGCTGTGAGCGGCGCTGGCGGCCACGGGCGACCCCCGCGCACCGCGGTCCCGCCCGAAACACTTACTGGGGTACTGCGACTTGGGGTACCCGAAACCCCGGCGGCGGTGGATGGGGGGGGGAGTCCGCAGTGGGAGCGCGGGGCTCCTCCTGAGGCGGCGCAGGCTCCGCGGGGCGCTGCGGGGCGCAGGCAGGGGCTGTGCGCGGCTGTGCGCGGCGCTGCGCGGGGCGGGAGAGGCTCCTGCTGCTGCCGCCGCCAAGTCACGCACCGCAGCCTGCGCTCAACCGCCCGCCCGTTACAGTGTTAGACTTGTAATGGCAGTCCTCGGTGACGAGTAATTAAAGCCATCGTTATGAGCGGTTAAAAACCGTTATGACCAACGGTGGCTCCGCCGACCACGTTATGTAACGGCGGCGGATGTGACAAGAAAACCGGCGGCCCTTGGCAGCACGGCCGGGTCCGGCCCTTGCCGCGGGGACCTCGGCGAAAGCGGCAGCGGCTGCTCGGACCCCGAGGCGCTACCGACGGCCGCGCTTTCCCCCCAGGACTGAAACCCCTCTTCAGGCCCGCCGGGGTAGCCGGCCCGCCACGGCCTCCAGCGCCGCCGCAGAGAGGCGCGGAGAGGCAGGGCGGCGGCGGCGGCGCCCCCCGGCCCGGCCAGCCCCGCAGTCCCAGCCCAGCCGGTAAAGGCGGTGGGTGTAAGGGAAACCCCGAGCTCCCGGTTCACCCGGGGTTTTCTTGCACCACCGCGGGCAGCGGAGCACGGAGCACAGCGGCTCAGCCTCCCGCTGGTGCATGAGAGCATTTTTTCCGTGGGGGACCGCTGATTCACTTGATCACTTACCGACTTTAAAAATGCTCAATATTCCGGCAGCGTGTCGTGTCTTCCCCCCCCCCCACCGCGATAAACAGCAGACCCGGGGAGATGTGTCGGCTCTACAGAACCGTCCCTCCAACTGCCCCGAGGAGAGCAGCAGCCCGCACTACAGGGGAGGTTGCAGTAGGTGCCCCCCTCACCGCGGCGCCGCAGCCCCTGGGCAGAGGGGGGTGGTGGTGAGCACACCCTGTCCCGTCCCCGCCCGCCCCCCGGAGGTGATCTTGCAGAGAGAGAAAAACGAGTGTGTGTGTATCCTTGTAGATGCATTACAAATAGGTTATCAAGCTGTGGGAGAAGATTAAAATTAGGGGGAGACAGTATCAGGGGGCCATCAGATCAAGGGCAGGCACCCACGGAGACAGGCAGAACTGCCTGGTCCTCAGTAGACCTCATCGGGTGTTTCACTGGACAGGGAGAGGCTGCCCAGAGAGAGCTGTGAAGTTTCACAAGGTCAGATATTTTTAACCAGAAGGTAAAGTGGCGATGAGGATCAGCCCAGGATTTTGCTTCAAAGAAAGGGAATCTGGTCCATGAGGGGACTGCTGTCATTTGTCTCATTGCTGGGATGTTCAGCTACACGTTTGCAATTTAGACCCTCAGGGGAGTGGAGGGTCACTCAGTCCCACTTTAGTCTTGTGACAACAGCATACACTGGGCACAAAGGCTGCCTGTGCTGGTGAGAGCAATGCTTAGGGAAGGGAATGCTTCCTGAAAAAAGAACTGGAGAGGTCCTATCAGAAAACCTGGTAAGAGCTAAGGGTGACCCAAGCACCAACAAGGGCCAGGATTGAGAACACTGAGAAGCCTTGTGCTATTGCTCTGTGTGCCAACTCTGCTTCCGGGAGAGTGGGAACTGAGCATCAGTGCACAGGTCAGGCTCCAGCTAGGACTACCTTCCCATTCCCCCCGATCTGTCCCTCTCTCACCTTGACAGAGACACCTCATCCTAGAAAACATGCTGCTCTTTAAGGTTTTACAGGTGTTTACTCACATTTTGGAGAGTTAGAGACTTTAAGATGCTACCCAAATAAGCAGGCTGTGAAAACTGCAGAGGAGCAGCTCTGACAAGATCAGGCTAGTTCACACCAGTCAGCATTCAGAGTCAGTCACACAGTCTGAGAGGCAGTTTGACTGGTACTGTCTGTTACATCCTCTGGGACYGGTCTCTCTTCCCTCACATTTTCTACACTTTTTTCGTACATATGCATTTTTAAAGTGTAAGTAAGTGAAGTTAAATTATGCTTTATATGAAAGCTGCATAGGAGCGATCAAGGCATGGGAACAAGCAAATCACTAGGGCCAGTCACCTCCTATTATAATAATTTAAATCAGGATTGACTTCACTGTAATCAGCAGTTAGCAGAGATCCAAATCAGCTTTTGGTGAATTTACTTTATTACATGAAGAAACACAGAACTTGTCTTGTCTTTCTTAGAAGAGCGCTGATTTGTCTTTGCTTGACTTACATTGTGGGCGTGCCTGTTGCCAGTCCTGTCTCTGGCCTTGTTTCCTGGCTGACCTTGGGCTGATGTTGTAGTCTTGATGTTGGTCCTGTCTCCTGTTGATCTTACCTGGACTCTCTGGATGGGTGCTGATCCTGACTCATCTCTTTGCCCTGTCTGGGGCTGCCGATTGAGCCTGTTGTCAGCATCTGGCTCTGCCTGCTGCTTTTATATCCTGTGAGACTGTGCTCTGGTTGGTGAGGGCACTGCCAGTGCTGTGGTTTCCCTCGGCTCCTGGTTTGCCTTCCCTTGTGGAGAAGCTCTTACAGCTACCCAGCAAGGGACTGTAAGAGACCAACTGGCAGCTAACACCAAGGCCAACTTGTAACCCACTGGAACACAGACCTGTTTTCCAGCGACAGGAGACAAAACTTGATAAGGGAACAGGGGGTGGAGATCCCCTGAGCCTGTCCGAGGAATGTCTCAAACACTCACAAAACTGAGGGATGGTGAATCCCAGGAAGGCTCCTCTGTAGAGAGTTAACTGGGTCTGGCCTTGGGAGAAGAAATATGATGACACCATAAGTCGGCCAAATAAGGGAGTATCCAGATAAGTGTTAAGGAAACAAGAACTAGTGATAAAACCAAAGAAACAACTACTTGAACTGAGTGAACTATCCTAATTAGCATACTAAAAAATCCACCCACCAGCAGGAAAAGCCCCCTACCCAACAAAGCCCCTTCCCCACTGAATATGTGCAGTAAAAAGAAAGGACACTGTGACTTTAAGTGAAGACGAGACATATAAGAACCAATAGAAGTGAACTACGAAACTACCCCCGTAGCAGAGGGGCAGTCTGAAGTGAACGGAGGGCATAAAAGGGGAAGGCAAGGGGGGGAATTCTCTCTCTCTTTTGACTTTTGATCTGGGGACTTGGGACTCATTTCGGGAACTTTTGAAGGAGCGCTCCTGCAGACCAGAGACCCCCGTCGGCTGGACCAACGCTGGAACCTGGACCGGTGATCTCTTTCTCTCTCTTTCTTTCTCTCACTCTCTCCTTCTCTCTTTCTTTTATTCTTTTACCTTTTCCTAGTAAGTAACGCAAGGCATAAACTCCCACAGCGGTGGTGAGCACCAGGCTTTTCTGCTACTCAATTATTTCATAAACTCCCACATCAGTGGCGAGCGACAAGCTTTTCTGTTATCCAATTATTTACCAATGAGCCTAGCTATAGAGTAAAAGTCTTTGCTTATGTACAGACCTTGAGTGTAGTTTCACCTTAATCCATACCAAGGGAATTTGCGAATCTGAGTCACCTCTCCCGCACAGGCGGGACGTGACAGGGACACAAGATGAGT
Source organism: Phoebastria nigripes (assembly GCA_035582835.1). Classification (NCBI taxonomy): domain Eukaryota; kingdom Metazoa; phylum Chordata; class Aves; order Procellariiformes; family Diomedeidae; genus Phoebastria; species Phoebastria nigripes. The sequence goes on from JAYKAV010000612.1 coordinate 61,228, forward strand.
GGGGGGAGGTAATGGATCCACGCCATCCGTCTGAAAAGACAGGTGGAAATGTAGAAAGCATGAGAAGAAATTAGCAATTCAGCTGGTTCTCTGAGTAAGGGAATGGAGGCTGCCTGGCAGGTGGAACTGGAATATGTGATGGTCAGTAACAGGACCAAGTACTGAAAGTGTGCTGGTATGGGTGCCTGGCAGAGAACGGAGTGGGAGAGCAAAAGGTGTAACATTTGTCTCCATCTGGAGGAGTCTTCACCAGGGTACTGCACATTTGTCTTCCATCACCTGGGGAGGCTGATGGCAGATAGCATGCCTGGGAAGGAGCTGACTTGGACACAAATCCGGGAGGAAGCCCTTGAAGGGCTGTGCTGGGACAAGAAAGTAGGTAAGCTGTGGTGCCTGTGGCAGTGAAGCAGCAGTTTCTGATATCCTTTATATTCTGGTGCCTTTCTTTTCTGCAGAGAAGCCCAGGAGCTGCATGAAATAAATAAATGCAGACTCTGTTCCGCTCAATCCCAATAGGCATTTCAGTAGTGAAATGTAGAAACTAAGAGTTGAGGGGGAAAGGAATGAGGTAAATGAAGTGGCAGTGTGTTTCTGTGGCAGGCAGTAGTGTGGAGACTAGGAGCAGCTGCCCATTTGAATGCTCAACATTAAATTACGTGGCTGCAGATTCTGTCTGGAGCTGTTCTTTATAGTAAAGCTTATTATTTTGAGACCTTCAGAGTTCCCCCGCTATCCTGAAGAACAGTTATGATGCTCATGGTTCTTGGACACTCTAGGGAAAAAAGAAACTCATAGCTTCTCTTCACTCTGATGCTCTGAGCCACTTTCACCGTTACATTTGCCATCCTTTTGGGCTGCTCTCCCAGAGCGCTGATATAACCCTTTAGTTGTCCCCACAAACTTGCCTTGACAGCTGATGTTCAGTACACAGCTCTTGCTGATATGCCTATGGGTAAACATGTGGGACAATTCCACTTCCTCAACAGTAAGATCGGTGTGGCAATAGGTATGTTGCATCTCATCCCGTGGTGGGAGATACCTGCTGTTCATTACATCAAACCATTGGCTGTGATCCTGCACTACAAATGAACTTGGCTTTTGTTCCTCCTGTCTTTTAGAAGAATGATTTTTGAGTGCTGAAATATCATCATGTTTTATTTTGTGATCTGCAGCACTCTTTCCCTGCTGCATCTGTGTGACAAGTCTTTTGTTTCGGTGTTTTTTTCTCACTTACAACCTGTGGTATCTTCTACCTACATGTTGTAAGTCCTAAAATAACTGTGTAAATTGCATCCTGTCTATGAGTACCATTTTTGGGCAGATGATGTAAGAGATTGATGGGAAATGTGCCAGCTCTTTAGTTCTTCATTCAGCACTGCCTTTGTGCACACTTTTTGCTTTCAGAGAGTTATAACAGTTCTTGTGCAGCACGGGCTGCTTCTGGCTTCGGGGTTTCTAAGGTGAGATGCCATTCACTACATGGCTAGGATGGGGAGAAATGCTTTGTAGAAATGTGTCCTGGTTTCGGCTGGGATAGAGTTAATTTTCTTCCTAGTGCTGTGTTTTGGATTTAGTATGAAAAGAATGTTGATAACACACTGATGTTTTCAGTTGTTGCTAAGTAGTCTACTAGTCAAGGACTTTTCAGCTTCCCATGCTCTCCAGGTGCACAAGAAGCTGGGAGGGAGCATAGCCGGGACAGCTAGCCCAACTGGCCAAGGGGGTATTCCATACCATATGATGTCATGCTCAATGTATAAATAGGAGGCGTGGTCCAGGAAGTAGAGATCGCTGCTTGGGTATCACTCAGCGGGTGGTGAGCAATTGCATTGTCCATCACTTATTTTGTATATTCCATCATCATCATCATCATCATCATCATCATCATCATCATCATCATCATCATCATTATTATTATTATTTTCCCTTCCTTTTCTGTTTAATTAAACTGTCTTTATCTCAATCCACGAATTTTACTTTTTTTTTTCTGATTCTCTCCCCCATCCCACTGAGGGGAGGGGGGAGTGAGCGAGCGGCTGTGTGGTGTTTGGCTGCCTGCTGGGTTAAACCACAACAGTCCTTTTTGGCGCCCAATGTGGGGCACAAAGGGTTGAGATAACGACACATCTGACCTGACCTATTAAAACAGATTTGTTATAAGCATTCATTATATCAGTTTAGTAGTCACTGGTCACAATGGTTGGTTGCTTGGTTTATTTGCTCTCAGAGTTGTTGGATCTGTTTTTGGAGTTGGGTTATGTAACACCTCACTGGCTGTATATACTGGTCATCAGTGTTTTTGTGCTGTTTATCACCTCTGGGAGACGAATTAAGGTTATCGCTTTGCTACACACTGCCTTATGGTATGATAAAATTATTGGTCATGAGATTGTACTCAGCATTGTCATCATCGCTGTACTTCTGGAGCTATCTCTTGGAAACTATTAGTAACTACACTTTTTACCTGTTCTCCTCAGAGAGCCAACCTATGGGGGAGACACCTTCCTTCACCTTCCCCTTCTCCTCCAGGCTGATTACAATAGCTCTTGAGGATTTTCAATATCCTTGGGGTGTTCAAACCAGCATGTTCCTATTGCTATGTCTCCTGAATGCATTTCAGGCCTTGTTTAAGGTTAAACAACTGTTTAAGAACACCACCCAGAGATCTGCCCCGAGGCTGGATAGTTATGAGTGGCAGGGTGTGTGGGACAGTATGGGCAAGTACCTAGGACRGTGGGCACCTCCAATGTTTTGGAACTTCACCCCGGAACAAGTGCAGAATCCTGAAAAACTAGTAAAATATTTGGAAAAAGTATGCTGTCACCCTGCCAATTCCAGAGAGACACAGATCACTGCAACGTGCTGGGGCCTGGCCCATGCCTACTGAGCCCTGTTCAACACTGTTCGGAACCCTCAAGGGCAAAAGAAGGTCTCCACATCTGACAACAAAACAACAGGTACTGCGGCTGCTCCAACCCAGGTGACAGGCACTGCGGCTACTCCAACCCCCATGATGGGCACTGCGGCTACTCCAGCCCCCATGACGGGCACTACAACTGAACCAGAGGACCAACCCGTGCTGGTATCAGTCGCACCTATACATAAGGAGAAATCTTGGAAGGGAAAGTCAGCTTGTTTAGAAAGGGATGATGGAAAAGCAGGGCCATCACGAGGAGGGGAGGAGGAAGAGGAGGAACTCGTAAGTGGGACAAAAACCACCCAATCCCTATCCCTGAGTGAGTTGCAAGATATGCGAAAAGATTTCAGCCGTCGTCCAGGCGAGCATATTGTTACCTGGMTGCTCCGATGCTGGGATAATGGGGCCAGTAGCCTGGAATTAGAGGGTAARGAAGCCAAACAGTTGGGATCCCTCTCTAGGGAAGGGGGCATTGACAAAGYGACTGGAAAAGGGGCACAAGYCCTCAGCCTCTGGAGGCGACTCCTGTCAGGCGTGAAGGAAAGGTATCCCTTCAAGGAAGATGTTATATATCGCCTAGGCAAATGGACCACCATGGAGAGAGGTATCCAGTACCTGAGAGAATTAGGCATGCTGGAGACAGTTTATAGTGACCTGGACGACGAGCGAGTATCCAAAGATCCAGATGAAGTCCAGTGCACGCGACCCATGTGGTGGAAGTTGGTMCRGAGYGCACCAGYGTCGTATGCCAACTCATTGGCAATACTGTCMTGGAAAGAGGAAGAAGCACCAACGGTGGATGACGCAGTTGGCAAACTCCGGSAATACAAAGAAAGTCTCTCTTCCTCCCTTGTCTCGGCTGTGCAGAAACTGTCYYGGGAGGTCCAGCAAYTCRAAGAGGATATGTGCTACTCTCCACCTGCACWGGCCAGTATCTCAGCTATTAGGAGTCAATGTTCTTCTGCTCAAGAGAGAGGATATAGAAGGTACACACCATGGGGCACCCTGTGGTTTTACCTGC
>JAYKAV010000614.1:16533-44712 GCA_035582835.1 Phoebastria nigripes
CGCCAGGGGAGGTTTAGATTGGACCTTAGGAAAAATTTCTTTCCTGAAAGAGTGGTTAAACATTGGAACAGGCTGCCCAGGGAAGTGGTTGAGTCCCCATCCCTGGAAATATTTAAAAGACGTGTAGATGAGGCACTTAGAGACGTGGTTTAGTGGGGCATGGTGGTGTTGGGTTGATGGTTGGACTTGATGATCTTAGAGGTCCTTTCCAACCTTAATGATTCTATGATTCTATAAGTCACTGACCCATGGATGGGTCTTTGATAAATAAAGCCCCATACATGTAAATCACCACAATTAATGTGAGTGTCATGATGCCATGATGCCAACAAGGAAATTTCCAGCCTGTATACTACGTTCAGGAGAAGAAATACTGATCTTCCTCTGCATTGACTCTCACTACTCTTTCACATCTGTCCACATGTACTCCTTAAACTGACCCCTTCTCAGCTTTCTGCAGTCTGTCTGATGGTCCCTTTAGCCAAATCCTTAGTTATGTTCCTAACTGTCCTTTCCTATGTATCTCACTGAAGGTTTTCCACTAAGGTTGCCCACTGTGGAAAGTGGACTTCAGTGGAGGCAACTTGGACTTCATATGCAGCTGAGGAATGTGTTTTATTTTTTATTGAACTATCCCTTTGTTTTTCTTTCTTTTTTTTTTTTCTTGGTGGGTAAGAACCATCCTTCTGTGACTGTGCACAGATGGTTCTCCAAATAAAGCAGGTGGGAACTGGTGCAAATGCACCTTCAGCTGCAGAATTTAGTGGAAAAAGCTTAGATTTGAGAAAGCATGATGCAAGTCCCAGGTGGCTGATGATAGAAATGGCAGGGTGTGTGGGAGGTGGGGGGGACAGAGTTTGCCCATACAGTGTCGTACAGAAAGGATCTTACTTTTTCTACATGTTCAGACTTCATCAGGAGACACTCCAGATCAATAGGAATTGGGGAAGGCTGATACCACTTGTTCAGTAAGCAGAAAAATAAAGAAAACTGGTGAAAAAAGAAATCCTGTTTTATTGATATTTATTACTGCAATCTTCTCAGTTTGGTTACACTCCTGGAATCTCTCAAATCAGCCACACAAGACTTGAAGAATTAGGGAGAATTATGCAGGGAGACTTGGCTTGTTAGGGCATTTGGCATGTTAATGAGCCCTCTGGTGCCAAGTTCCTGAACTGCAGATACTGAAAGAATGAACCAGCCTCTAAAGAAGCGAAAGGCTTCCTGAGGTCCATCCAGGTGTGGGGAGTGAAGGAGAGGAAGAGAGGAGGGTCAGCCCATGGAGCATGTTGAGCACTGTCTAGCCACCCACAGCAGAGGGCATTCCCCATCTCCCAGGTTGAGGCATGCACACATGGTGGAAACCTCTCCTTTGTGCAGGGGCCTTCAGTCACATTCCCAGGGCAGACCTACTCCTCYTCCACCCACAGACATCAACGGCTTTCCATTTCTGGGCTCACACATGGTGGGAAGGATTTGCTAAAGCCCTCAACCATCGCCTTGCTTCTTGCTGAGTTCCCTCCACCCTCTCTTGCATCCCTACACAATGACAATCACTACCTAATCACTGACTGAGAAGCTAAGCAGCTCTCAAGGCTTTCCATCTCATCCTCAGGGGATGATCACGCTTCTCCAGTCACCATTCATGCATCCTAAAAACACCAGTTGAGGAAGCACATCTTGGTGAGGGGTGGACCTCCCCGAGGCACCTCTGTGCTCTTTGAGGTCTAAGCGCTTGTGAAGGCTCCAGGAGGAGTTCATTTGGTGCCCATCTTTGTATTGCAGATGGATGGTCTGCAGTGGGCAGGGAATGAGACAGGACTGCTACCAGAAATGCCATGGGAGGGGAGGTCTGGTGCTCAGGGAAAGAAGGATGAAGGGTGGACATTCAGGGTTATGGTATTTCTCTTCCCAAGTCATCATTATGTGTGATGAAGCTCTGCTTCCCTGGAAATGGCCAAACATCTGCCTGCCGATGGGAAGCACTATACAGCTCACTTTGGGAGTCTCTGTGGTGCAATCGATTGGTCAGTGCGTTTGGCTGTTAACCAAAAGGTTGGTGGTTCGAGCCCACCCAGGGASAGGTTCTGCTTTCCCTGCCCATGTCAGGGGGAGTGGAACTAGATGATCTTTAAGGTCCCTTCCAACCCAAACCAGTCTATGTTTTATAAAAAGAGGAGGCTATTCAGTCCCCTTAGCAAAGGCAGAGGAAGGAAAGCAAACTGACATGAATTCCTTATTCTGCTTTGCTTGTGCATGCAGCTTTGCTTCACTTATTAAACTGTCTTTGTCTTGACCCATGACACTTTGCCCTTCCAATGCTCTCCCCCATCCTGCTCAGGGGGAGTGAGTGAGCAGCTGGGTGGGGGCTTAGCTGCCAGCTGGGGTCAACCACCATGTAATTTGCCTTATTTCTACTTTCACTAACAACAGTAACAGTAACATGCTCTAAAATAATTTCTTCTTCTTCTTGATGATGAAGATAAACTTGATAAACTTAATTTCTTTAATGTTATTAAACTTAATTTCTTTAATGTTATTCCTTTCACCTGACTTGATCCCCATCCACTGCTGGTTGCTCTCCTCCAGAGTCCTGCCTTCAGGCACAAAGGCCTGGGAGATCCCACCTGTATCAGTCCCCTGAGTAAGTCAAAGTCTTCTCCTCTGGAGCCCCAAGGCTCTGCTACTTGCCGTCTTCACCCCCCATGGCATCCGGGACCCCGCCATTTCATGGTCACTACAGCCAAGGCTGACACTCATTATCACATTCCTGACCAGATCTTCCTTGTTTGCCAGTACTGGATCCAGGTGAGCATCCAGGGCACTTGTTGGACCACTGGGCAGCTGTGTTAAGAAGTGGTCCCAAGATCCTCGAGACTGTTTGCACCTTGTTTTGCCTGGTTCATGAATGCCAGGGCAATTACAGTCCCCCACAGGAACTGGCTCATTGACCTCCAGACTTCCTTGGGTTGCTGACAGAAGACTTTTCCTGCTTCCTCACCCTCATTGAGTGGTTCATAACTGCCAAGAYGATGTCACCCTTACTGGCTCCTCTAATCCTCAATGACAGAAGCTAACCATCCTGGAAGAGCTCCATACATCTGAGCTGCCCCTTCACACTGGAGACATCCCCCATCCTCACCTTCCCTGCACTCTCTTCTACAGAGCCTCTATCCCTCCACTGCAGCACCCCAGGTGAACAAGCTGTCCCACCACATCTAATTTCATCCAAAAACATCACAGTGCTGTGAGGCTCCAGCTCCTCCTGTCTCTTCTCCAGCTCCTCCTGCCTGTGTACTTTTGGGCTGCAGCATCTCAGCCGTGGCACCGGAGCTAAGCACAGACTTGTTGCAGGCAAACATGGTAACAGGGCCCCAGAGCCCCACTCTGCTTCACATGCTGGAGTGCTTGGCAGATATTAATGTAACAAGGAAATGAGGTGCCCACAGACTGCCCTGCAGTCTCCAAGGCCAGAGAAACAAGGCTGGGCAATAACACCTTGTCCAGGGAGATGTTTGGTGACTCTGCAGAAACTCTGCAGGGCTGTGGGGCTTGCAAGACAAACTCCAGAAAGGGCAGGGTGATGCAAAGAAAGTCTTTGGAGGTGGACAGCCTTTGGTCCATCCACACTGTGGACATTACAATCATCTTCCCTCTCCATATCATCAGGCAGGTGAGTAGAGGTTCAGAGAGAGGAGAATAGTCAAGGGTGGAAAACAAAATTACAGGGCTGGGCATCCTGGTGTGACCTGCCTCCCAGTCCTATGGCACCACCAAGGGATGGACCTTGCATCTGTGCCATGGTATTGGTGTTGAGGTGATGGCACACAGGCAYCGGAYCCCTTTGGGAGGCCCTGGSRTGTCTGCCCCACACCAGCTCCCACAGGGCATGGCTTTCCTGGAGGTCCTGTGCTGTGTTTACCTGCTGAGTGGAGTCGTATTAGGCACTCCAGGCATCTGGCATGGCACTGGAGGCTTTTTTTTAAATGAGAGCCCTGAAATAAATAGGATGTCTTCAGTGCAGGGATGTGGACATATCTTAGTTTGCAGTGACTGGTGCTATAGTAAATGGAGTGCATAGAGAGAGACCTGGGTCTCCTTCTGGTGCACTCCTCTCTTTGGTCAGCTCAAGAGTTCTGCATGCTCCAGACAAGGTGCATTCAGGTGCCCTAAACATACAGGTCTGGTGTCATTTAGGATGGCCAAGGAAATCCCTCTTTCCCTTCCAGCCCTCAGCTGATGCTTGGGAAGGATGTGGGTATTCTCAGAGATTTTCCATCAGAGCTTGCAAACACTTGAACACGTCTTGGACCATCCCAGCCCTCAGCCATCACCAAGTGTCTGTGTGTGAGCAACTGAGTGCCCACAGAATAAAGACCAGGGGCTCAGAGCAGGGGCTTACCTGCAGGCAACGCTTTTGTGCACCCCTGAACTGAAGCAAGAGGAATCCCAGCTCCTGTGGCTGCGTGGGGTGCATGGGGGGAGCTGAATCCTGCTTCTTCCAGCTGGGGATGAGATGCCTGCATTGCCTCAGCTGAACCCCTGGCAGAGGGGAAGCTAACCCCTCCCTGTCCCTGTCTGTGTGTGCTTCTTGTTATAGGACAGGAACAGTGGTGTCCAGAGGGGAACATTTACACCTCTCACGCTCTGGTAGGACAATTTCTGCTGCAGGAATCAATCTGTCTCCACTGTTTAGAGAAGGACCATTAGTGATTGCTTTTGATGACTCCAAATTAGATTCTGCAGGGAATCCACACCATGAGGGAGCCCAGAGGGGGCAGAGAAGGTGATGCCTTGGGCTGGTCTTCTGCTGCGGAGCTGGGCTGGGCTCCTGGGACAGAGGGAACTCATGGCAAGTGGACAGTGCTGCAGAGAGACAGCTCTGCCCAGGAGCAGCTTCTCTGCAAAGTGCAGCAGGGCTGAGGGCACTGCCTGCAGCCAGCGAGGGGAGAGGAGGGAAGCAAGAGAGAGGTTAAAGGCAGTGAGGAGTGGGAGGATGCTGAGAGCTCACTGGAGGAGAAATCTTCACTGCCCTTAACACAGTAAGTCTCTGGCTGCAGGGCAATGTACCTGAGTGTCCTGGAAGGATCTCCTGTGGTGGGGCATTCCTTCCCCCCCCACCCCCTCTTAGGCCACCCTATGATCTCAGAAACGCCGGATAAACTTTGGCCTTTGTATAATGAACTGGGCAGTGAAGCGTCCCTTGACTGTACCCAGAACTCTTGCATGGCTGAAGTGGGGGAACAGCACTGACCATACCAGAACTCCTGCTACCTAGCCCAGGTGGGGGACGAAATTGGGGATAATTCATCATCCCCCTGACACTCCTATCTATCTGAGTTGTAACCAAGTGGAACAGCACCATTGTTGCTGAAACCACCACCTTGGACTGTGGCCAGTATCGAAGTTTTTGGATGACTAAAGCCATTCATCTTGCGACCCTATAAACAGTGGTCCTAAGTGAGACCCTTTGAGCTCTCCTGGACTGCAGCGGGCTGCGCCCAGAATCTCCCTCTGAGTGGGACACCTCTCAGAGTTCGCAAACTCTCAAGTTTGTGATATTCGGAGGACCATCGGGACCTGGGCTGAAAAACTCCTCGGCCAAGACACTCCTCGAAGCTCAACCCTTTGCCCGTTGAGAAATGCCAAGACATTTAGCATGAGTATTTCACGACATTTGAGGGGAATTTTTAACAGGTACCTTTATCTAGCTTTAGGCCTTTGTAAATTTATCTAGCTTCAGGCTTGTATAAACTTACCTAGCTTTAGGCCTTTATAGATGTATTTAGCTTTGAGCTCTTACGTGTAAATTGATTTAGATCTTATGTGTTAGGTGTATGTGTGTTTGTGTGTATTGATTTAAACAATAAGTAATAAGCATAACCTCCAATCAAGTCACTTTAGTAGTTGTAGTAAACTTGATTAATCCACTTTGTAACTGCTAAATTAGTCAATGATTAAGTGTTGTTAAAATCTTACAATATCTACCTCAAAACTGTGAATGAACTTTAAATTGCTGCTAAACACCTATAATCCCTTAGGCATAAACCGTTGTCCAAGTCTGAGACTAGGGGTAGATCCAGCCGCACCTAGGCTCCTCTCTGAGAAGTTTAGAAAGCAAGGGGGTCTACTCTGAACCTCGTGACTCAACGGGAGGGTCTCCTTATCCTTTTGTCCTCTGTCTCTGTATAAATCATTCTAACTTAATTCTGACATGATTTTCCCTGTGTATGCTTAATCCATGTAATAAGTAATAGAGTGAACCTTGCCATTGAATTCTGTTAAGTCGCGCTTTTTATAAATTTCTATTAAAATCACTTTAGCTGATACCTTTGAGGGTGATTCTTTAAGCGGCCTCAAAACCACTCATTCGCGACAAATTGGCGTAGTCGGCAGGATGGCAAGTGGTATCACTGATTACTTACAAAAACATGGAATAAACCCAATTCCCAAATTCTCAGATGAAAGGGCTTGTGATAATTGGCATGATTGGGAAGCTGTGGAAGAACAATTAAACGTTGCTAGAAGTCAAGTAAAAGATGGAAAGGGAAAAGGAGTTATTTGCAAAATGCTAGACACCTGTCTAGAAGCCGCTTGTCAGTTCAGGAAGGACAGCAATAAAAGAGAACTGGACCTAAAGGATGAAATAGAAGGCAGGAAAGCAGCTGAATTAATACTATCCTTGAAAAATGAGGAGCTGCAGAAACAGTTACAAGCAGAAAAAGAAAGCAAACAAAGGTTGGAAGAGAAGGTCGAAATGATGCTTATGTGGACTCCCCATTCCCCTGATCTTGTCCAGATTAGAAAATTAATTGTATCCCCTGAAGAATGGGATGGAGACATATGGGGTGACCCCGATAATAATGAACCGGAGGAAAATAACTCTTTACCTCCTTTAAGTCACCCTGAATGTAGAGTCAGACCTATTATAAAAACTGAGGAAACTACTGGACCTCGGGGTGGAGCAGGAAATCATACCCAAAAAACGATTCCATTTGATCCAATTCAGTTAGCTAATTTGCAAGAACGCTATGGTTGTAAGCCAGGCGAAACTGAAACTGAATACTCACAGCAAGTGTCTTTAACTGGAGGAGGTAGAATGTTACTAAGTGGTGATGAAGCCAGTATCGATATACTGGACAGAGGAGAACCTCTAGTAATACCCATCAGATCCTTAGACAAGCTCTCTTCAGCTATTACAAAAGCTGCCTGTATCCAGGCCATGCATGACTGCACCCCTGTTAATGTTCCTGTATCAGCAACTGTAGACCATGACATGCTAAAGCCATTGATTAAAGGAGCCCCTGCTACACTCAAACCTTACCTTATTGCAAAACGAGATGAAATTAGGAGACACACAGAATTCAACACCCTATTGGCTATAAGGGACGTTGCTGGCGACCAGGAAGAAGCCCTGGTGCACAGAAATATTCCTACTTGGGCAACATTAATGCATGACATCATAAATCGTGGGCAAGAAATGGGATGGAGTGATCTATCTAATGAAACCAAAAATTCAGGTCGTAATGTCAGACAAATTCAACAAACACCCCAAAATAATTCCCACKAACTAGAACCCATTGATCGGCAATCCAAAACTCAGAGGTGGAGAGAACTATATAATCAAGCAGTAACATTAGGCATTCCAAGGGCTGCAATTCAGAGACAATCTGTCGGCATCCTCCAGAGTCTAATTCATGAGTTTCAACAATGTGATGATGACAGAAGGAGAGAGTGTATTCAGGTGCCATTGCCAGCTCCGAGAAAGAGCAATAGCCCTTTCCTTCCCCAAAATTCGAAATCAAAAAACGAGTAATGCCAGGATGACAACTGAGCCTGCCTGTCCGGCAAGTAAAATCCTAATAAATAAATGGTAATGGTCCGTACATTTTAATTCCAGTTGGCGCTCGACAACAACTGCTAAAATTTCTAATAGATACGGGAGCACAAATTTCAATACTAACACAACGGGATGCCAAGGAGCTGGGTATATGACCCGGACAGCAAAGAGTTAAAATCACTGGAGTGAGCAGACCAAGTGTTATATGCCAAACCACAAAAGTTAATTTATGGCTCCCAGGCGAGAAGCCTATGTTGTCTACTCACTTTGCAGTTAAAGATCACAATGAAAATATTTTAGGTTTTGATGTTTTGAATGGCCGAACCTGGCGTCTGCCGGATGGCAGCATATGGTCTTTCGGTTCAAATGTTGACYCTAACCCTAATTCAAAGAGGGAGGCTAAAGTGCACCTAACCCTAACCCAGCACTCCCTGATTCAAAAATCACCAACGTCCCGCAGTATCCAATTTCTGCTGTGGCACAAGCTGGAAACTCTGAAGTAATAGCAGATTTGGAAAAATGACAAATCATCTCCAGAACCCACTCCCCTTATAATTCACCAATTTGGCCAGTCCGAAAACCAGACGGGAGGTGGCAATTAACAATTGATTATCGGCGTTTAAATGCCAACACAGCTCCGCTGACGGCTGCAGTATCCAATATTGCAATTTTAACAGCCACACTGCAAGCAGCCACACACCCATGGATGGCAGCCCTAGATATAAAAGGCATGTTCTTTATGGTCCCCTTGCAGGAAAAGGATAAAGAAAAATTTGCTTTTACGTGGGAAGGTATACAGTAGACCTTTAACAGACTCCCGCAGTGGTATAAACATTCACGTACAATTGCTCATGCTGCGCTTGCTGAACTTTTACAAACAGTCTCACTTCCTCAGAATGCGAAACTGTACCAATATATAGATGATATTCTAATCGGAGGATATTCCTCTGAAGAGGTAGGGGAAGCAGCAACAGCAGTATGGCAAGCGCTACAAAAAGCAGAAGTTGAAATCCCACCTGAGAAATGTCAGGGACCAAGCAAAGAAATAAAATTTTTAGGCACTTGGTGGATTGCAGGTAGTGCAACAATTCCACCAGACACCCTAAGCAAAATAGAACAATTGCAAATGCCCCAATCTAGGAAAGAATTATAACAACTTATGGGTACTTTAGGATACTGGAGGAAACATGTACCTGGACTTTCTATCATTGCTCACCCACTGTGCTCACTTTTACGAAAGGGAAAAGCGTGGACATGGAATTCAGAACATGAAGAGGCAGTCAAAACTCTAATACAGGAATTAAAAGCATATCAATCATTGGGACCAGTACATCCCCATGACCCTATTATAGCTGAATGGGGTTTTGCTGAACATGGTACTTACTGTAATCTGTTCCAAACTGGCCCTCATGGACCAAAAAGACCTTTAATGTTCAGCTCGACTGCATTTAAAGAAACAGAACAGAGATATACCGAGTGGGAAAAGGGACTTTTGTCTTTAGTCCAAGCAGTGAAACAAGCTGAGAAAATACTCCAGGAGCAACCTGCTCAAACCAGAGGTCCATTCAATTTACCAGAAACAATCCTAAAGGGAACTGCTCCCCCAGAAGGAGTTGCACAAAAACCTACAATTAGAAAATGGTATACCTATTTAACAGGAATTGCAGAGGAAATAAAATTAACTGAAGGACATACTAAAGTTTCCAAATTACAGATGCCCATAAATGCAGACCCGTTGGCATTACAACAACCTTTTAAACCCTCACCAATTTTAAATGCACCTCCCCTCACTGAGGGAACACCAACAGAAGACATTTGGTTTACTGATGCCTCGGCAAAAAGAATAGACAGCAAATGGCGATACAAGGCTGCTGCATTAAACATCAACACTGGCGAACAAATTATAGAAGAAGCTGAAGGTAGCGCACAAGTAGGAGAATTAAGGGCAGTTGTCCTAGCAGCACAAAAYGGAGCAAAAGTTATCTATGTTGACTCCTATGCCGTGTGGGCASGTGCCACGCAATGGCTCTGTCACTGGGAAACCCTAAATTGGGAAATAAACAGATCTCCAGTTTGGAGAACTCATGATTGGCAGTTATTATTAGATAYAGCCAGAAAAGCTCCATTCAATATGGGATGGGTGAAAGCTCACGCCAAAGATAACAAGCCAGCCACAAATTGGAATCACAAAGTAGATGAATTGACAAAGATTAGGGAAATAAAGATAGAAAACTCTGTAAATTCTGAGTGGTATCAGTTGGGAGAATGGCTACATCAGAAATTAGGCCACACGGATAGAGAAGCACTCTATTTTGCTGCACAGAGAAAGGGTTCGCCCCTAGACAAAAAAACTTGTGAAGTTATTCTCACAGAATGAGCTCAGTGTAGATTAATATTAAAAACAGATCACCCTGCTAAAGCACCACCCCTACATATCAATCAAGGAAAAACTTTGTGATCTACATGGCAAATTGATTACATTGGGCCACTCAAATCTTCTGCAGGATATTGATACATTCTCACAGGAGTAGCAATAGTCTCTGGCTTACTGATGGCATCTAAGTGTCGAAAAGCTGATGGTCGAAATACAGTATGGGGACTATCTTCTTGGTTCTCAAGTCTACCTACTCCCAATACTGTCCAAAGTGATAATGGCTTGCACTTCACAAGCAGAGAAGTGCAAGAATGGGCAAAACAGGAAGAAATTAAATGGGTATTCCATGCCCGCTACTATCCTCAATCAAATGGGATAGTAGAAAGAGCTAATGGCTTATTGAAGAAGAGCCTTAAGCCACACGAACCCCAGTGGGATACTTGACTTTCTAAGGTRCTTCATCAGATAAATAGTCGGTATGAACCCACTGGAAGTCCTGTGAGCCAAGCATTCTTTGCAAAAGCTGAGTCTAATACTCCCCCTACTGATGAAAGAAAATGTCCAATAACGTTACAGCCAGGACAACCTGTTATGGTAAATTTACCACAAATTGGAACTGTACCTATGACTCTAACTAAACCCCATGGTGCATCCAAGAGCAAATAGGATCTGGCAGGATGTCTCTCAGGGTTTCTTCCGTGTAGAGAAGGACGTGCTCCAGAGCAGGGCTTCTCTGCTGCACCCTCAGAGGGACAGGGCATGACCACCCCCTTCTTCCAGGGAGGGTTGCAGGGGTGTGCAGCCGGGTGTGCACCCACCGGCTGTCCTCACTCTCAACTAAGGGACAGTCCCTTTGCCTCCCGGGACCCTCAAGATTTCACATGGAGTGCAGTACAAATGCCAGGGTTGTCTACCTTCAATAAATGTTCCTAGTAATGAAACAGTCAGCTAGAAGAAAATAAACAGCCAACACTTTTCTGCAGTCAAGTAAATGGAGAGTGAATATGCTGTAAAAACCATCACGAGCCGATTCAATCACAGGTCACTCCTTGTTCTTATTTACCTATTGCTGTAGGGCAAGACTAACTCCTCCAGAGCCCACTGCAGAGTCCTGTCCTCCCAGTGGCACCCTTAGCCACCACAAACCAGCGCTTGTGCAAGGGAGCTGCTCAAAGGTCTCTGAAAGGGGAGAGGCAGTTTGGGGGGCTAAATGAAAAATGGCTTTGATTTTGCTCAGAGAAGTCTCCCCTAATTTGTCACTGTCTTTTCCTCCTTGGACCAGGTCCCCTTGCCCTGAGGCAGCAAATGTCCAACAGCAGCCCCATCACCGAGTTCCTCCTCTTGGCGTTTGCAAATACATGGGAGCGGCAGCTCTTGCACTTCTRTCTCTTCCTGGGCATCTACCTGGCTGCCCTCCTGGGCAATGACCTCATCATCACAGCCATAGCCTGTGACCACCGCCTACACACCCCCATGTACTTCTTCCTCCTCAACGTCTCCCTCCTTGACCTGGGCTCCATCTCCATCACTGTCCCCAAATCCATGACCAGTTCTCTCTGGGACACCAGGGTCATCTCCTTCTCAGGATGTGCTGCACGGGGTTTTTTCTTTCTCTTTTTGATGTCAGCAGAATTTTATTTTCTCACCATCATGGCCTGTGATCGCTATGTTGCCATCTGCAAACCCCTGCACTATGGGACCCTCCTGGGCAGCAGAGCTTGTTTCAAAATGGCAGCAGCTGCCTGGGGCAGTGGTTTCCTCTATGCCATGCTGCACACTGCTGACACATTTTCACTACCCCTCTGCCAAGGCAATGCCATAAACCAGTTCTTCTGTGAAATCCCCCAGATCCTCAAGCTCTCCTGCAGCAACTCCTACCTCAGGGAAGTTGGGGTTGTTCTGGTTAGCGCTTTTCTATTTTGGGGGTGTTTTATTTTCATTGTGCTGTCCTATGCGCAGATCTTCAGGGCTGTGCTGAGGATCCCCTCTGCGCAGGGATGGCACAAAGCCTTTTCCATGTGCCTCCCTCACCTGGCTGTGGTCTCCCTGTTTATCAGCACTGCCATGTTTTCCAACCTGAAGCCCCCCTCCATCTCCTCGCCAGTTCTGGACATGGTGGTGGCAGTTCTGCATTCAGTGATGCCCCCAACAGTGAACCCCCTCATCTACAGCATGAGGAACAAGGAGCTCAAGGTTGCCCTGAGGAAACTGACTGGATTTATTTCAGCATCCATAGACTGCCTACCTTCCTCTGCAAATGGCTTCCTGTGTGTGTCGTGACAGGCCAAGCCTGTCTTTCCTTTGTTTTTTTTTTTTTTTNTCAATTATTAAACTGTTTTTATCTCAACCTGCGAGTTTTCCTACTCATGCCCTCCCAATTCTCTCCCCCATCCCACCGGAGCGGGGGGGTGAGCGAGCGGCTGCGTGGTGTTTAGGTGCTGCAGGGTTAAACCACGACAGTGMTGCATGTGTCAGGGTTGCTCACAGCTCCGCATCACCCCCAGGACATATCTGAAGGGAGTTTTAAAGAGGAGGGTCAAGGTGGGGATTACCCGAAAGGGAAGGTGTCTGTGCTTTGAGGTTTTTCCTCTTGGTTGTCTGGGTGGGCAGTGGGAGATAGGAATTTATTTCTCTGTTCTGGAGAAGGCACTGAGACCCCAACTCTCATTAGGACTTGTCTGAGCTGCTCCACAGGTCCTGCACACACAGAGATGCCCCTGGGCAGTGCCCTGCTGCCAGGAGGGGTCTGCAGGACAGAGCTGAGCACACAGTGGGTGGGATGGGGTTTGTGAGTGATGACAGGGAGGAGACGTGGGGATAGAGAAGCAGATCCCGGCAGGGACAGCTCCAGACAGCTGAGACATGGGCAGGAAATGGGAAGACAGTGCTAACAGAATAGTCTGGCAGGGCAATGGGAGCACCTCCCTGACAGCTTTTTCATGTCAGGGTTTTCAGATCATGAGTCAGCTCCTTGTCAGCCAGACCTCCAGCAGAGCAGACTCTCCTGGGTGCCAGTATGTCCCCTCCTGGCCTTGCCTCCCCTTGCAAAAGCACTGTGGTATTTCTCCTTGTGTCTCCAGTTGCCCACACTGCTGTTCTAGTTTCGAGGCTCTTTGCGGATGGGGCTTTCAGYTGCAGCTCAGACTCTCAACCTGTGGGTCCTGCCATGCAGATGTCTCCATGGTAGGAAGATGTCCAAGCCCCCTTCTAACCAGTGGTGCTCTGGGCAATGCAGTGCATGGGGTGGGAAAAAGCTGACTCTCCCTTTAGGACACCCCACCTTTAGGACATCCTAACAGAAGCGCACAGCTCTCCATCAAGGTCTTTGTCATATCTGGGAGCCCAACAGAGAAGACAGGGAGTAACTGGGCGGTTGCATGTGGACAACTGGAATGAGTCCGAGCCTGAGACCAGGACTGATGGACAGACTGGCTGTCCTCACTCTCAAGTAAGGGACAGTCCCTTCGCCTCCCAGGACCCTCAAGATTTCACATGGAGTGCAGTACAAATGCCAGGGTTGTCTACCTTCAATAAATGCTCCTAGTAATGAAACAGGCAGCTAGAAGAAAATAAACAGCCAACACTGTTCTGCAGTCAAGTGAATGGAGAGTGAATATGCTGTAAAAACCATCAGGAGTTGATTTAATCACAGGTCACTCCTTGTTCTTATTTACCTAATGCTGTAGGGCAAGACTAACTCCTCCAGAGCCCACTGCAGAGTCCTGTCCTCCCAGTGGCACCCTCAGCCACCACAAACCAGCGCTTGTGCAAGGGAGCTGCTCAAAAGTCTCTGAAAGGGGAGAGGCCATTTGGGGGGTTAAACGAAAAACGGCTTTGATTTGGCTCAGAGAAGTCTCCCCTAATTTGTCACTGCCTTTTCCTCCTTGGACAGGTCCCCTTGCCCTGAGACAGCAAATGTCCAACAGCAGCTTCATCACCGAGTTCCTCCTCCTGGCATTCGCAGACACGCGGGAGCGGCAGCTCTTGCACTTCTGGCTCTTCCTGGGCAYCYACCTGGCTGCCCCCCTGGGCAACGGCCTCGTCATCACHGCCATAGCCTGTGACCACCGCCTCCACACCCCCATGTACTGCTTCCTCCTCAACCTCTCCCTCCTCGACCTGGGCTCCATCTCCATCACTGTCCCCAAATCCATGGCCAGTTCTCTCTGGGACACCGGGGTCATCTCCTTCTCAGGATGTGCTGCACAGGTTGTCTTCTTTATTTTCTTGATCACAACCGAGTATTCTATCCTCACCATCATGGCCTACGACCGCTACATTGCCATCTGCAAACCCCTGCACTATGGGACCCTCCTGGGCAGCAGAGCTTGTGCCAACATGGCAGCAGCTGCCTGGGGCAGTGGTTTCCTCGGTGCCATGCTGCACACTGCCAATACATTTTCACTACCACTCTGCCAAGGCAATGCCATAAACCAGTTCTTCTGTGAAATCCCCCAGATCCTCAAGCTTTCCTGCTCCAACTCCTACCTCAGGGAAGTTGGAGTTGTTTTGGTTAGCGCTTTTCTATTTTGGGGGTGTTTTATTTTCATTGTGCTGTCCTATGTGCAGATCTTCAGGGCTGTGCTGAAGATCCCCTCTGTGCAGGGCTGTCACAAAGCCTTTTCCACATGCCTCCCTCACCCGGCTGTGGTCTCCCTGTTTATCAGCGCTGCCATGTTTTCCAACCTGAAGCCCCCCTCCATCTCCTCGCCACTTCTGGATCTGGTGGTGGCAGTTCTGTATTCAGTGATGCCCCCAACAGTGAACCCCCTCATCTACAGCATGAGGAACCAGGAGCTCAAGGTTGCCCTGAGGAAACTGACTGGATTTATTTCAGCATCCATAGACTGCCTACCTTCCTCTGCAAATGGCTTCCTGTGCGTGTCGTGACAGGCCAAGCCTGACTTTCCTTTGTTTGTTTTTGTTTGTTTTTTTTTTTAACTTCTTCCTCTTGTCATGATGTTGTCTACAAGGAAATGTCATTATTCATCCCCTCCTACCAACGTATCCACCTGTCTTGTGTGACCCAGAGACTTTGTGTAAATGAGGGGCCAGGCTGTCTGTGTATTTAAGCAAAACAAATGAACCTGCAGCAACATCCTTGTCAAAGATCCATCCTCAGTGGAGCAAGAATGAATGGGAAACTAAAACCCCTTTCTGGCTGCACCAGCTTGGGGCAGGCTGCTCCGTCCCTGGGGCAGCAGGATCAGCCTGAGGACCCCCAGAGCCAGGGCTGTTGTGCTGGCCTGGGGAGAGGGGATGGCACGGAGGGGCTGCAGCCCTCTTAGGATCCCCTGGAGAGGAGAGCAGAGGACGCAGGGTGCCACTGACCTCTGTTGCCCTGTGCTATGGATGTCCCCCTTCTCTGGGGCTGACCACCCAGCAGCTGCCGTGCCCTTCCGAGGGGCTGGGGCTGTGGTGTGAGTGCCCAGAGGTCTGCAGCACCCTGCGGTGGGCACTGTCGTGGGGCCAGGTGAGACTGGGCTGGGCTGAGCAGAGGGCAGGGGAGATGGAGAGAG
The DNA here is from genome assembly GCA_035582835.1 of Phoebastria nigripes. Taxonomy (NCBI): domain Eukaryota; kingdom Metazoa; phylum Chordata; class Aves; order Procellariiformes; family Diomedeidae; genus Phoebastria; species Phoebastria nigripes. The sequence goes on from JAYKAV010000614.1 coordinate 32,267, forward strand.
GGCAGGGGAGGTGGGAGAGCTTGGACACAGCTGGGCTTGGCTAGAACGTGCCCAGGACAGAAAACCCTCAGTGTATAGCTCGTGACCATGCAGGGTGAGGGCACACCCCAGTGGGTTTGTGCTGCAGAGCCTGGTCTCATGGAGGGAATCAAAGACATGCAGGTTCAGAAGAGAGGAGCCTGGTCTGTGCCCTTGGTGGCATCAACAAACCAGGAGGGTGGCCCAGGGCACTTGTCACCCGCCCAGCCTCTCTCATTGGCCATTTCCATGGTCACCCTGGTGAGGTTTAGTTATTGCCCRTTAGAGATCAAGACTGAACAAGGAAAATGCAGGGCTGCTGCTGCATGGGGAGGGTGATTTAATACCAGCAGACACAGCTGGGACTGAGGGACTCAATGCCTTCTTTGCCTTAGTCCTTACTGAAAAGGTCTCCAGGACTCTGTGCTTAGGGAAAGGCTTCAAGGAGGAGGAGAGCATGTATTGGCAGGAACCTCATGAAATCCCACAAGGACAAATGCCAGTTTTTGCCCCTACAATGGACTAACCCTGTCAATGGCGCAGGCTGGGGGCATGCTGGCTGGGGAGCAGCGCTGTGGAGAAGATCTTGGTGGTCAGTGATCTGGACAGGAGGCAGCCGTATGCCCTGAAGCAAGGGAAGCCAACAGCGCCCTGAGCTGTATGACCAGGAGCATGGCCAGGAGATCGAGGAAAGGGATTATCCAGAATGCTGCATCCAGTTTTGGGACCTCCAATACAGGTAAAAGGTTGGCAAGCTGGAGGAGCTTTAGCGAAGGGTCCCCAAGATGGTCAGGGGCTGGAGTACTTTGCCTTTGAGCAGAGGCTGAAGGAACTAGATTTGTTCAGCCTGGCAAAGCCTACCAGTACCTACAAGGAGGTTATGGAGAATAAAAAACCAGGCTCTCCACCATGGTGTATGGTGGGAGGATGAAAGACAATTGGTGTTGGGTGAAACAGGAGATGTTCAATCTGGAGATAAGGAAAAGATTTTTCACCAGGCTCAGGGCTAGTCCTGAGCAGGGTGGCCACGAGCCCTGCCTGCCCTCCTGTGCGGCATGGGTGGCTGTAAAAGAGGTGCCCCCAGAATCAGCACCCAGGAGGGTCTCTTTCACCTGCATCATCCCACATTGGACCCCCACATTCAACAGCCAAATGCACCCCCGTTATTAGCATCTCCATCTCCCCTGTCCCATGGGATGACAGAGCCAGAGTGGGACATGTTACGTTGTGCTCACGCAACAGCATGGGTGCTGAGATCAGATGCTATGGTGTGGATCTGACCCGACTGAGAAAAGATGTTAAACAGCAGATTTGCAGTGGTGGCTATCATGTTGGTTTTGCAAGGGAGGGCTTCTGCCCATTTACTAAAAGGATCTACTCCTACCAAGATGTATTTGGTGTTTCAAGCTGTCACTGGCAGAGGTTCTTCAAAGTCAGTCTGCAGTCATGTCTATGGGCCTTCAATACGTTGGTGCTGGACTGGGGCTTTTACTCCAGCATAATCTCTGTTGATCACAGCATAAGAAAGATGGCACCAGCAATGTACACCCTTCTTCATGTTAGGCCACCACTCAGTGTCCTTCACTGTGCTCAGAGTGTTTGCCTTAGCTCACGGATAAACCAGATTAGATCTCCTCAAGTATTCTGAGGAACAATCCAATGCTTATTGCCTTTTGCATCTACAGCATAATAAATATTACTTTCCCTTAATAGGTGGATTGACCTGATGGGTCTTTCACATTAATCCCTTTCATTTCCCTCGTTTGAAGGGGATGTTTTCCCAAACTGGGGCAAGCTGATGAGCTCCACCACATCCACTTGAAGTGACTTGCACTTGAATTTTTCAGCCTGAGTTGGCCATATAAGGCCCAAGAGAGTTCATAGATGCTCATGGGTCTACTAATAATCAGGCCAAGTTTCTTGGGTTCCCAATGGACATTTCAAGTCTTTCCCCAAGAATCCACTGGCAAGGGTGCCAGGCTCTGTGGCTCCAGCCCACAGGAACTTGGACCTCCGTGGCAGAACCTAGAGACCTTCTCCAGGACTTACTCTTGAGTTCCTAGACTGCAGTGATTGCGTTGCATTGATCATGTCTTCTGTTAGTGATTTTACGTTGCTCTGCTAGAAGCTGAGCTGGTGTTCTAGCTTTCTCTAACGCACTTCCTAAAACCTTTACTTCTGTTTCTAAATCTTGTACTTTTCCAACTTGTAGCTCCAGCTGCGTAATTTTTAACCAAACACTGTGTCTGTGGGCCCTAAGATCTTCCTCTCTTCTGATTAAGGTGGTTCTTTTAATTTGGGAATTTCCTTCTCCTTCACTTTCTGGATGTCCTTTTGTATACTCTTTACATTCTCATCTGCTTCTCTCAGGAGATCCTATGTATCATATCAGGGTTCAAATGGCATAAGCTTCCTTTTTACTGCCTTTTAAATTTTCTATTTTAAAATGACTAACGTATGCTTCACAGGCTGCAGAGATGGAATGTGCTACTTTAAAACAGTCGATCCTCAAAGGGCATCACCCACTTATGGAGTTTTGTAACATTCTTTTCCTTCTTAACATATGTTCTAGCTCAAGCTGCCTGGTCTRTTTGATCCTGTGCACTTCCCATGCTGCCACTACACAAGCAAACCCTAACAAGAACTTTGCTGCCTACCAGAGTTAGATCACGACACACCCTCACTCACAAGCCTTCCACTTTTACTGAAGCGCTTCTCTCTGAGTTTATGGACCATGGAATGAAATTGGGATGAGGCTGTTCCTTAGGGCAGCTTCCCAGAAAAAAATGCTGTTTGAGTCCAACCAAGGGTGTGTCGGCACCTATTCCTGAAGTCAGCCAACCAAATATTAAGTGAACAAAGAGTTACTTGTCGAGGGACGTCTGTGTGGGGGAGCAAAAGCTTCCTTCAGTCCAGCAGTGCAGTACCTTTACACTATAGGGTTGGGAAGCTGTCCAGGAGCTTAAAACCAACCAATAACTTAGACCCTCACCCTGGGATAACATATTTGGGATGGGTCTTGAGGAAACCAGAGGGTAAAGGGTTAAGATAAATACTCTCAAAAAGGAGAATTTTTACTCCAGCACTGCAACACTGTACACAGGTGTGGTGGGTTGATCCCAGCAGGCACCTAAGCACCCACACAGTCACTAACTCATTCTCTTCCAGAGGGATGGTGGAGAGAATCAGAAGAACAAAACTGAGAAAACTCATGGGTTGAGATAAAGGCAATTTATTAAGTGAAGCCAAGCTATGCACACAAGCAAAGCAAAATAAGGAATTTATTCACTGCTTCCTTTCAGCAGACAGATGTTTATCCATGTCCAGGAAAGCAGGGCCTCAGCATGTGTAACAGTTACGTGGAAAGACAAACACCATAATCACAAACAACTCCCCCTTCCTCGTCCTTTCCCTGAGCTTTAATTACTGAACATGACATCACATGATAGGGAATATCCCTTTGGTCAGTTGGGGTCAGCTGTCCCAGCTGTGTCCCCTCCCAACTTCTTGCCCACTTTGAGCCCTACTCRCTGTGGGCAGAGAGTGGTAAAAAGGGACAACCTCAATGCTGTGCAAGCACTGCTCAGCAATACTCAAACTGCTCAAATTGCTCAGCAATAGTCAAAAAGCTCCTGCCAGGACCTGCTCYAGCATGGGCTTTCTATGGTCTGCAGTTTCCTTCAGGGCACATCCACCTGCTCCACCACGGACCTCCATGGGCTGCAGGGGGACAACCTGCATCACCATGGTCTTCACTGCGGGCTGCAGGGGAATCTCTGCTCCGGCACCTGGAGCACCTCCTCCCCCTCCTTCACTGACCTTGGTGTCKGCAGAGTTGTTTCTCTCACATATTCTCACTCCTCTCTCCCAGCTGTTATGCAGCATTTTTTACCCTTTCTTAAATATGTTATCATAGAGGTGCTACCAACGTCACTGATAGACTCAGCTTCGGCAAGCAGCGGGCCCGTCTTGGAGCCGGTTGGAACTGGCTCTCTCCAACATGGGGCAGCTTCTGGTGTCTTCTCACAGAAGCCACCCCGGCAGTCCCCCCCGCTACCAAAATCCTTGTCACGTAAACCCAATACAGTGGCATTATAAAGAGTATTCATTTTGAGGTGCATTATGAAGGCTCAGGACAGGGATCTTATCAATGTCTATAAATACCTGATGGGAGCGAGTGAAGAAGAGGGAGCCAGGCTCCTCTCAGCAGTGCCCAGTAACAGAACAAGAGATTAAAAACCATGAAATTCCACCTGAATATGAGAAAACACTTGTTGAATGTGAGGGAGGTCATGCACTGGCAGCAGTTGCCCAGAGAGGTTGTGGAGTCTCCATCCATGGACATACTCAAAATCCAACTGGAAATGGTCCTCAGCAACCTGCTGTAGCTGACCCTTCTTTGAGCAGAGTATTTGGACTAGGTGATCTCCAAAGGTCCCTTCCAACCCCAACTATTTTGTGATTCGGTGATTCTGTAATGTCTGGCAGTGTTTCTGAGAACTTTTCCTGTGGTATCCCCAAATTAGTTTGAGTCCTGGTGTCGATGGAGCAGAGCCTCCTTTTGAGGATGAACTCGTTCCCCATGTAACCCTGAGGATTGGGTGAACTAGGGATTACAAATGCCAGCGAATGCTCAACACACAGCAGTGTCCACTACCCTCACCTCCACTGTCCAGCCTCTCCCTCTACAGGGATTTGGGTCAGAAGGGGCCTCTGGACGTCTCTAGTACCATGGTCTGCTCTGAGCAGGGATAACTTTACAGTTAGATCAGATTGGTCAGTGCTTTCTCCTGATGCAGCACTGATCCACTATCATGGTGATTTTTYTCCCTGTTAAACTCATTAGAAATTAGAGTTTTGAAAGTCACTGGCCCCTGGCCCAGTGCTGGTCCACTGTCATAGTGGGTTTGGGGTTTTTTTTCCTTTCCTCAACCTCATTTGAAATTTCCCCTACTGCTTCTTGTCCTTGTGATCTCGTGCCCTTTCCTTCCCTTCATGATGCCCACCCAGATCATCACACCTACTCAGACCGATGATAATCACAACCTACTCTCCAAGCACGCCCTCACTGGGATCCTCTAGGACCATGCAAGAACGCTGTTGTGGCCAGCTCCACACTGGAGGATGACAGCACTAAGAGACTGGGGGGACCAGTCCTTCTTCAGCCACTTCCCAGGCCTGGTGGAGCACCAGGACAGCAAGGACTTGTGGCTCTGCACCATGAGCATTCTGCAGGATATCAACAGACCCAGAGTTTGGACATTGCCTTAGATTAGCTGAATGCCAGCATTTTCCTCTTTGAGGCGATTTCCCAGCCCAGGTCACCTCCCTTCTGATCTCTCCCCATCCTTACTCTGATCTGGGCAGCCTCTCCTGGCCTCCTCCTTGTGCTCTTCATATGGGCCCAAGCTGTATAGGGATCACTGCTGCAAATCCTTCTCCCTAAGGGTCTGTGGACGTGGCAGGTGCTTGAAGACACTATGGTGTACTTCCAAGGAAAGTAGATGTGTTCAGTTGTGCCTGAGGGTGAGATGAATCGCTCTCCAGCCTCCCTTCCTTGTGCCTGCTGGGTCCCCATGGCCTCCTCTGGGATTGCAGAGTCCTTGTTTTCCTGAAGATACCTGGATTTAGCACTTTCCCTTTGAGTGACTCCACTTTGGGTGATGTCTTACTTTGTGGGGGCTCCAGTCACTGCCCGCCCCAGGCACATGCTGTCCATGGAGATATCCTGTGCTCTTCAGGCAGCTCCAGACTCCCCTCCTTAAGGACATCATCTGCATGTCACGTGTGGGACAGCCATGGGTATGTAATTTAGTGACCATTCACCATCTCCAGTCAGTAGACACCGATGGGTTAGTCTTAAATCCAACCCTTGGATGGTCTCTAAGAGGCCATAACATGACATTGAGCTCTTGGCTCCTGAATCCATGGAGCAACAGGCCTTTTTGGGGAGCAGTTGTTCATGCCGATGCCTGGCACCAGCTTTGGAAGAACAGCCCAACCTCTTGGCAGTGCACTGGGGAGATCCCATTTTATTATAGACATCCTATGAGAGAGTCAGCTCTGACCCAGTGTTAAACATACGTTTATACAAGCTCCAGGATACAGAGCAGAGTCATTTCTCAGTAGAAACATTTGTGTAGGAACAAAATAACCACAGATTACCAGAAAATGATAATGATAACAATATGATAATGATAATGATAACAAAACTGTTGATGATAATTCTAATGATGATAATGGTAATAATAAAAAAAGACAAAAGTACAGGCCTGGAATGGGATACCCTGGGAGTCACTTGTGCAGAGAGAAGGAAAGTTTATTACTATTGAGAAACATCCATGAAATCACTTTCCTAATGGCATCCTTGAGCTCCTGGTTCCTCATGCTGTAGATGAAGGGCTTCACTGGTGGAGGTACCRCCAAGTACAGAACAGCCATCAGCAGATCTAGGGAAGGGGAGGAGATGGAGGGGGGCTTCAGGTAGGCAAATACGCCAGTGCTGATAAACAGGGAGACCACAGCCAGGTGAGGGAGGCACATGGAAAAGGCTTTGTGACACCCCTGCGCAGAGGGGATCCTCAGTACAGCCCTGAAGATCTGCACATAGGACAGCACAATGAAAACAAAACAGCCAGATGCTAAACAGACACCAACCAGAACAACCCCAACTTCCCTGCGGTAGGAGTTGGAGCAGGAAAGCTTGAGGATCTGGGAGATTTCACAGAAGAACTAGTTTATGGCATTGCCTTGGCAGAGTGGTAGTGAAAATATATTGGCAGTGTGCAGCATGGCACCGAGGAAACCACTGCCCCAGGCAGCTGCTGCCATGTTGGCACAAGCTCTGCTGCCCAGGAGGGTCCCATAGTGCAGGGGTTTGCAGATGGCAACATAGCGGTCATAGGCCATGATGGTGAGAAGAAAACATTCCCCTCCAATCAAGAAGAGAAAGAAAAAGACCTGGGCAACACATCCTGCATAGGAAATGGCCCTGATTTCCCAGAAGGAATTGGCCATGGATCTGGGGACAGTGATGGAGATGGAGCCCAGGTCGAGGAGGGAGAGGTTGAGGAGGAAGAAGTACATGGGGGTGTGGAGGCGGTGGTCACAGGCTATGGCAGTGATGACGAGGCCGTTGCCCAGGGGGGCAGCCAGGTGGGTGCCCAGGAAGAGCCAGAAGTGCAAGAGCTGCCGCTCCCGCGTGTCTGCGAATGCCAGGAGGAGGAACTCGGTGATGAAGCTGGTGTTGGACATTTGGTCCTTCTGGGCATGGGGACCTGTTCAGGAGGGAAAAGTCAGTGACACATTAGAAAAGACTTCTCTGAGAAAAACCCTTGCTTTTTCTCATGGAAATCCTCCTCCCCCGAATGAGGAACAAGTCAGCTCCTTCCTCAACCCTACCAACTGAGTGACATGCTTGACATTTTAAAATGGAGCTTGGGCACCTAATTCCCATGAAGATACTTCCAGGGCAAATCCCCCAGAGTCAGTATCAGAACAGAAGCTGATCCGCACCCTCACATAAACCACAGAAAGCAAGAGCACCATGGATATGGGGAGAAACAAAAAATACTGCAGTGCTCAAAAAAAAATGGAGCAAGGAGAGAAAGACAGATGGGGCATGCAGTGAAGCCTCTTCCGTACCCAGCTGTGCACCCCACCTCACAGCGTAGGTGCTTTGARCCCCTTTGTTGTGTACCACATTGGAGGACACATGCAGCTCTCCTCTTCTGGACGTCCGGCTGCAGAGGAGGTGACTCATGCCCTGGACCCCACGGCCTTGTGGGCAGAGGCTGTGCTGGGTGGGAGAGGAGACCAGGGGGTAGCTCTGGGGAAGGCATCTGCACTGCAGGGGATGGCAGTGACGTGCTCAAATCCCCCCTCCCAAGGCATTTCTGGCAGCAGCTCCCTCTCACTCCCTGCCCACGTCTCTGCTGCCTGGARATGTCCCTGCCCGGAGCTGTTTCTCTGTCCTCACATCTCCTCCCTGTCCATGTTCACAGACCCCATCCCACCTGCTGTGTGCTCAGTTCTGCCCTGCAGACACCTCCTGGCAGCAGGGCACTGCCCAGGGGCATCTCTGTGTGTGCAGAGTCTAAGGGGCATCTCAGACACGTCCTAACGAGATCTGGGGTCTCAGTGCCTTCTCCAGAACTGAGAAATAAATTCCAATCAACCACTGCCCACCCAGACAACCAACAAGAGAAAACTCAAAGCACAGACACCTTCCCTTTCAGATAGCCCCTGCCTTGACCTTCCTCTTGGAAAGTCTCCTCCAGAGATGTCCTCAAGGTGATGTGGAGCTGTGAGCAGCCCTGACCCACGCAGCACCCTCTCAACAGCAGACAGACCTTGTCCTAATGGGGGTCGCTCCTTCCACCTGCAGCTTCTCATCACCGCACTCTGGGGAGCTCCCCGGGCAGGCTGAGTGCTGACCCTGGCAGGCGGCAGAGTCCCTGCCCTGGCACYCCCCCCGGGGTGCAGGGACCCTGATCTGAAGGACAGCCCTGGGCACCCCTGGGTGCACACCTGGATTCACACCCTGCAGCTGACCCTGAGAGAAGGGAGCTGTGATGCCTTGTCCCTCTGAGGGTGCAGCAGGGAAACACTGCTTGGGAGCACATTCTCCACCTCCACACTACAGAAACTGAGAGTCATCTTGAAAGATCCCATAGGCTGTGGGATGTGCCAGCTTCAGGAGATCCCTCCAGGAACCGCAGCTTCGTTGCCTTGTGCTCAGTGACTTACCATGTAGAGGGCTGTGAAGATTTCTCTCCCAGTGAGCTCTCCTCTTCCCTCCCACACCAGACTGCCTTTAACCTCTCCTCGCTGCCTGCAGGCAGTGCCCTCAGCCCTGCTGCGCTTTACAGAGAAGCTGCTCCTGGGCAGAGCTGTCTCTCTGCAGYRCTGCCYGCTTGCCATGAGCTGCCTCCATCCCAGGAGCCCAGCCCAGCTCAGCAGCAGAGGACCAGCCCAAGGTGGCACTTTCTCTGCCCCTTCTGGGCTCCCTCGAGGTGTCCCTGGGACTCTACTGTGAAACAGACTGAAGCAATCACTGATGTCTCCTATCAGAGACAGAGCTGGGCATGAGAATGATCTTTTCTCATCCCATTATAAGACAGGACAGCCAGGCAATGACAGGCAGGGATCACATTTATCGAAGCTGAGGGAAGGGATTCAGCTGAGTCAGTTGAGGCATCTCATTCTGGATTTGTAGCCCTGGGGCTAGAAGGGGACTCAGCTCCCTCCCCTGCCTGCCACAAACCCTCAGGAGGTGGGATTCCTCTCTCCTCAATTCAGGTGTGCACAAAACAGGCACCTGTATGTGACCTGCTTGTTTCAGCTCCCATGCTAGTTAATGGAAATGGAGGGTAGGAGTGAGCTGTTCAGATGAAACACCTGGTGACATTTGAGATGCCAGAGGTTGTCCAAGATATGTGCAGGACAGCTGAACCTGTCCCTATTTGTTACTTTCTGGGCAGCCTACGCAAGTTTTCAGCTGACCAAACCATGTCATGTACCATAGGGAGATCTAAGCTTGACTCTGTCTTCACCATCAGCTGGGTTTACTAGATCTCCATTGACTATAATGACATTTGTCTCATGAACATCTCCACATGGCCTAATGAAATTCAAGGCTGTTACTCTATTTATTGGCTAAATACAGACCTATAGTGCTTCGTGAGATGCCAAGGCTCTCCCAAAAACCTTCATGTGTCTGGCAGGGATTGTCTGGTCCAGCCAGGTAGCTGATGAGAGAAATGGTGGAGTTAGTGGGGTAGGGACACAGGCTGCCCATCAAGTGTCTGACATAAAGGTTATTGATTTCCRTTTTTCCATTTGTCTAAGGCTACCCACTGTGGAAAGTGGACTTCAGTGGAGGTAACATGGGCTTACTGTACACCTGAGGAGTGCATTTTATTTTTCATTGAAATATGCCTTCCTTTGTTTTTGTTTGTCGGCAATTAGGAAATACCTTTCTGTGTCTGCATGCAGCTTGTTCTCCAAGTAAAGCAGGTGGGAATTGGTGCCAACAGGCTGAAACACACACCTACAGACTGTAGCGGGGAAAGCTCAGTCCCTCAGCAGGGACGCAGACTGCCCATGGAGTGCCTGACATGAAGGTTACTGATTTCCCTACATATTCAGACTCCATTAGGAGATGCTTAGGATCAATCTGAAGTGGAGATTGCTGACATCATTTAATCTGTAAGTAGAAAAAAGAAGAATACTGGCAAAAGAAGAAAGCCTTTCTTAGTTTTATTTACTGTTGAAATGTTTTCACTTTGGCTACACTCCTGAAATCTCTCTGATTAACCACATAAGAACTGAGGAATTAAGGAAAATTATGCCCAGAGACTTGGCGTGTTAGGGTGTTTTGCATGTTAATGAGCCCTCTGGTGTCAAGTTCCTGAATTGCAGATACTGAAAGTTTGAAGAAGCCTCTAGAGAAGAAAAAGAAGCAAACATCCAGGTTTCTGAGGGTGTTAGCGGGACTCACCAAGGGCCATCACTGAAGAGCCCATGGAGGGAATGACCAGACAAGGTGCCCATCCCTGGGGACTGGTGAAGGAGGAAGACAGAGGCACTGGTTACAGGCGGAAAATCAAATGTGGAGGTGGCTCTGAAAGGCTTTGATGTGTTTGCCAAGCAAGATATCCAAGTCCTGACCCCCATCCCCTGCAAAGTGGGAACCTTTCTCTCACAGGATGCTCAGGGCTCTTCCTGGGGGCAGTGTGATGTAGGGGTGTGCGATGCTGAGGGCAGGACTGCGCTAGGACCTTTCCCATGCTCTATGGTGGTGAGGAAGCAAGGAAACCCTGGGGCTGTAAGGAACCGGTGTCCTCTCCTGGGCCTCACTGGAAGAAACAACGGCCATAGCTGAGAGGACAAGTACCTCAGTTCTGTTGGGGGTGGGTCTGAGCCCCACCAAGTCCCTTGGCTGTCCCCACCAGGCTGTCCTACACTGTCCTATGCCTGYGCATGTTTCCCCGCAGACTTTAACCACCCCGCTTCTTCCTCCACCTTACTTTGACCCCATGATGTCCCAAGCTTTACTGATGTCCCGCTGTCGTCACTGGCTGTTGCTTCAAACACAAAGCTGTGTTTTTCTGAGGATTTTCCAAGGCCTGTGAGCTCCCCACAACCCRCCCAGCTTCTTTCAAATTCCTGCTAATGCTCCTCTATCACCCAAGATGTCGCAGCCTCAGGCTTGTTTGAATCCTCGTTGTTTGAATTCAGCACTGAAATGCACATCCTCCTTTTTCTGCTGCCTCAAAATCCAAACTCAACCTATTCCACTTCAGCATGACCACCCTGTGTCATTTCAGGTCTTCTTCCTGCCTTTAACATCCTCACTGCCACGCACACACTGCTCCCTCCCTGCACTCCCATGTGTCTCAAAAATCCTTCCCTGTTCCCCTGCAGTGATGGGTCATCATTCCAGGAGGTTTGTGTCATCCTCCAGGCTCATGGACGTTTCCTGAGGTCCATCCAAGCATGGGGAGCGACAGAGGGGAAGAGAGCAAGGTCAGCTCAGGGGGCAGGACTGAGCACAGCCACCCCCAGCACCAGGCATTCCCCATCTCCTAGGTTGAGCCATGCACACAAGATGGAAACGTCTCTATCAGCCCTGCTTTGCACAGGAGGGGCCTCCCTTCCTGCCATATTCCCAGGACAGACCTCCTCCACCCACAGACTTCAACTGCTTTCCATTTCTGGGCTCAGACATGGTTGTAAGGATTTGTTAAGCCATCAGCCATCACCTTGTTTCTCACTGACGTCCCCCGACCCTCTGTCCCAGACCTACACATGGCCAATCACTACTTCTCAGGGCCACTCATGCTTCAGAAGAGGCCTTGAGCTTCTTGGATCTTCCTCGTGCTTATTAACAATCTTGCTGGCTCCCTTCTGAGCTCATGGTGAGACTTTTTGTCTGTAGCAGGACCTTTGTGACCATCTCTTGATTAAATGGTTGTCTTTTTATGATCTCCTGTGAGGAGAGAGTAGCCACAGAAAAGCACCAAAAACACCAAAACGGATACCGAGTGGAGTGCCAATACGAACTGGGTGAGCTAGCCCCATGTCTGGGCAGGGAGTCTGTCCTGAGGAGAGGATTCAGCTTCTACCACTCTCTGGAGAGGGAAATCAGCAGTGTCTGTGCCACCTGGGGACACAAAGGGTGACTTTTGCAAGGCCACCCTTCATCTGAACTGTGTTAGATGTGTACTTCAGGATGGGGTATCATGCCTTATATTGCAAACACTGGATTCAATTGACATTGCCCAGAGTGGCTAGCACAGATGGATGCAGACTGCTATGTTGCAGATATTTAGATTTAGGCAGATAAATGCTATTTTTATTTTTTGTTGGTTGTTTTTTTTTTTTTTTTAAGCTGAGCACTGTCTCTCTCAACATGGTATTCTACT
>JAYKAV010000614.1:45408-61852 GCA_035582835.1 Phoebastria nigripes
AATATGCAGCATTGAAGTGGATTTCCATACATGGAGCAGCTTTGCACAATGTCTGCTCCAAGAGGGGAAATATCTCACCTTGCATTTGGAAATGGATGAAGCTGTGGGGCATAAATGTGCTGTTTCAGACAATATTTGGTATGCACACAATAGAAAAAGGTTGTAAAGGTGAGTGGGCATGAAAGAACCCTGGAAAACTGCCCATCGAATGGACCTCTGCAGATGGAGGATGGAGCTGTACATAACATGARGCGATACAAGTGGCATCAGCAGCTAGAGAAGACTTTTGCAGGGAAAGCTTTGTAAGGGAGCACCCTGACATCACCCAGCTAAAAAACAGAGACTGGGCAAGCTACTGAAGTGATGGGGAGAATTGTCCTGCAGTAAAAAAGCATGGATGAGAGAAGGTTGGCGACATTTTGGTTGCAGAAATTTGAGGTAGTTCTTTCAAGATCTGAGCAGGCGGAGCTTTGGAGCCAAGGAAAAATAAAGCAGCTCTCAGCAATGTTTTGGAATCAGTGGCACTATCACTAATAACAGTAACAGGAGAGTGCTGTAAGGGAATTCCTTTTTCTTCTTGATGGTGATGAACTAATTTGCTTTAATTTCCTTCCTGACAGTCATTCTTACCTGTCAAAATAGCCATAATTTCTCTGTAGTTTGCCTCTGGCATGAAGTTTTCAGAACAGTGCTTTTTCTTCTCACTGCTAATTCTTTGTTATCCTTTAAAGATTACACTTCCTAGACAGTATTGCCTGTAAACCGTCCCTGCTCCATATCTTTCCTCCCTATTTTTGGGAGCACAGGGAGGTGGAATAGGGGAGTTTAGTTTTTTAGCCAAAGAAGGCCAAGGGACAGATTCCAGCTTAGTGAAAGCTGGAAACTCAAAGCTCCCTTCATCTGCCCTGCATTTCAGCATGTAAAATGAAACCAACCTAGTCAAAAAGTTTGCTTTGGTTCTCTTTAAAGCACCACATGGGCCAGGAGACAGGCCACGACACCTGGAAAGGAATCACGCTTCTCTGGACCAAAAGAATCCCAGGTGGCATGGCATGCCAATTCCTGGATTCAAGGAGTTGGTCAAATGACTCGTCTCCATTTCTGTAATGGTGGCTTCAATGCCTGGTTCATGTGCAGACCCTGTACAAGGACACTGACGTTTATTGAGCAACCTGCTCTGACCTCAGAGCTGGCCCTACTTGGAACTAAAGGTAGGACTAGAGACCTCCTGAGCACAGGACAGTTCCACCCTGAATTGTCCCATGAGCCTATGCTGTAGAGACCCTCACCTCCTCGTGGAGCTGAACCCTGAAAACCTCCAATGAGGAAGATCATGGAGAGTCTCTGGGTGTCCTGATGCAGTGCAGCACCACCCTCCTAGTCAGTTTTTCCTAATGCCCAGGGTGAAGCTCTCAAGAGGCAGTTTTGTGGCTGTTGCCTCTGCCATACCATCTGCCACTGCAGAAGAGTTTTGCTCCACCATCATCTCTTCAGGTAGGTGTCGCCTGCTTTTAGAGTGCCCTGTGCCTCTCCTTCAGCAGGCTAAAGAGGCCCAGTTCCCTCAGCTTTTCCATATATCTCATGTGCTTTAGGCCCCAAACCCCATTATGACAGACTTCCTCTGGACTTTCTCCAGTTTCTCCATCCTCCTTCTGAAATGGGAACCCACTGGCTCGTATGGCATCCATCATAACTCCCATGCCCATCTCCTCAAGGCCACTCCTCAGCCAGTCATGTTAAAGCCTGTCCTGGAGCAAGGGGTTATTCTGCCCCCGGTGTGGACCTTGCCCCCTTCTCCTTGTAAAACTTCAGAAGATTTCTGTTGGCCAAATAGAAAACTGTCTCAAGGTCCCTCTGGACTGAAACTCCAACATTTCAGCATTTAAGGTTTGTGGGCCAATGCCTCAAACAAGATAACAATATGGGGAATTGCAAGACACTACAGGTAATGAAAGAGAATTTTGTGTTTAATGGTGTTGCTACTCAGAGTGGAAAATACCACAGCAACCATCTCAGAAATACTAAAAGAGAGTACAAAAAAAGAAATGCATGGCCAATGGGGAAAGGATTAACAGGGTAGGCTGTTCTTTTTGGAGGGTGTTAGGATAGTAAAAGAGAAGAAGTTGAGGAGGGGGAACATTTAGGGGGTGGTTAAATGATGGGGGAGAGAAGAATCAGCAGAGTTTGAAAGTGAAGGCACACAAGTGGAGAGCCCAGTGTGATATGTTTTGTATTCATGCACTGCCCTGCATCTACGTGATAGAGAATGGACAGACCTTGCCTCACTGCAGTGGTGGGATTCRGTTGSTGGCCCAGAGGCACTGAATCTGTCTGAGATGCCCTGGATGGTGCCTATAACACAGCCAGTCTGAATGGGGGGAGGTCCCTGTATAGGACCTGTGCTGTCCATGTCAGCTGCATGCAGTTGTGCTGGAAAGCCCTGGCATCTCACGTAGCACTACAGGCCTGTATTTGGACATTGAATTGAGATTCAACTACGCTAAATTAGGTTAGGCAATGAAGGGATGTATATGAGAAAACTGCCATTACACTCAAAGGACACGTAGGAAACACAGCTAATGACGAAGAGGAAGAAAGGCTTAGATCTTCCTAGGGCATATGACTCCATTTGGTCAGATAAGTATCTCTATAGGCTGCCATGAACATACAGAGTAGGGAAATGTTCAGTCGTCCTAAATGTGGGCATCTGCTGTTGGCCAAAGGAACGCACCACCAGGCTCCAAGATGTTTCCCCCAGACATACATATCTTGGACCACTTCTGGCACCTCAAATGTCACCAGGTGGTTCTGTTTGAAGAGCTCACTGCTGGCCTTCATCTCCATTAATTAGCAGGGCAGATTAGACAAGGAGCTTACATGCAGGTGCCTATTTTGTGCACACCTGAATTGAGGAGAGAGGAATCCCAGGTCTTGTGGGTTTGTGACAGCCATGAGAGGGAGCTGAATCCCCTTCTAAGCCCAGGATGACAAATCTAGAGTGAGATGCCTCAACTGACTCAGCTGAATCCCTTTCCTCAGCAGGGGTAAAGGAGATCCCTCCCTGTCACTGTCTGCGAGTCCTGTCTAATATTAAGACAAGAAAAGATAATTCCTACACCTAAGTCTTTTCCTGATAAAAGAAGTGACACTGCTAGAAATAAATGTCTTTCCCCAGCTAAGGAGAATGCCAGTGATGACTGCAGTCTGCTTCAAAGTAGGTTCCCCTGGAACCCTAGGGACACCTCGAGGGAGCCCAGAAGGGGCAGAGAAAGTGCCACCTTGGGCTGGTCCTCTGCTGCTGAGCTGGGCTGGGCTCCTGGGATGGAGGGAGCCCATGGCAAGTGGGCAGCACTGCAGAGAGACAGCTCTGCCCCGGAGCAGCTCCTCTGCAAAGCACAGCAGGGCTGAGGGCACTGCCTGCAGGCACCGAGGGGAGAGGAGTGAGGCAGAGAGAGGTTAAGGGCAGTGGGGTGTGAGGACAGCAGAAAGCTCACTGGCAGAGAAATCTTCACAGCCGTTGACACGGTAAGTCTCTGGGTACAGAGCAGTACAGCAGCAGTTCTAGGAGGAATCTCCTAAAGGTGCTACATCCCACAGCCTATGGGATCTTTCATGAGGGTTTTTCTGTGGAAGAGGAGAAGGAATTGCTCTAGAGCAGGCATTCCTTTCTCCATGGTCAGAGGGACAGGGCATCGTGGCTCCCTTCTCCTGGGGATGGTTGCAAGGATGTGTAGGTAAGTGTGCACCCAGGGGTGCCCAGGGCTGTCCTTCAGAGCAGGGTCCCTTCACCCCACGGGGCTGTGTGCCAGGGCAGGGACACTACAACCTGCCAGGGTCAGCACTCAGCCTGCCTGGGGAGCTCCCAATGGTGCTGCAGGAGAAGCTGTGGGCAGGGCTGCTCACAACTCCAGATCAAACCCAGTACTTCTCTCAGGAGCGTTTTCATGAGTGTTGTCAATGCAGCAATTGCTATAAAAAAAAAGAGCTTTCCTGAGTTTGCACTTTCAGTTTCCTGCTGCTAGTGAGGTCTGGGAGGGGTGAGAAATGGAAAAGAAGATGTTAAGTTTGGACAGGAGACTGAGACTGACAGATCAGTAGGTCTGCTGGAAACCTGGTAATGTCCCATCACCCACTCTTCAGCCCAAGACTGCAGCAGCATCACGTTTTCTGGCCATGGTATGTTTCCTTCTGACCTCTCCTCTAGACCATCAAACACCAAGATGCCCCAGCGTGTGCCCTGCTGCCAGGAGGTTTCTGCAGGGCAGAGCTGAGTGTACACAGGGTGGGGTGGGAAAAGACAGAGAAACAGCTACATGGACAAACAGCTCCAGGCAGCTGGAGATACATCAGGAGAGGTGCGTGTCTCCTGACATGTGCCCCTTTTCTCCTGGATGACAGAGGGGCCTGGAGTGACTGCCCAGCAATGTCGATGTCGGGAGAGTGTGCACAGCTGGGTAACGTCTCTCCAAAGTGTTTCTCTGCCTCTTTGCCTTATTCAGCACAAGCATCATGGTATTTCCCTGTGTTTCTACATCTGCCCATGCTGCTGGTTTTGCTATTGTTTGCAGGCTATCTGGGGATGGGAGTTTCAGCTGCAGTTCAGACACTGACCCTGAGCATCCTTCCACAGATGCGTCTCCATGGGAATGAGGTGTCCCTGCCCCCCTCTGACTTCTGGGACCCCAGGAATTCAGCGCGTGGGGTTGGGGAATGTCCCTTCAGAAAAACTCATCTTCTACTGTCTCCCTGTCTTCTAACCTGTGCTCATCGGGGCAGTGCAGTCGACAGAGTTTGGAGAATAAGCAGACTCTCTCTGAAAGCCATAACACTTCAGGAAACTTGAGTGCTTCCCTGCCAGGGATCATGACAAGCTCTTCTCCACAAGGGCACAGCCCTCCCACAGTATCTCCCACAGCATCTTTGTGATATCTAAGAGCCCCACAGTGAAGCCATGGTGATACTGTGGCCATAGAAATGCTGCTGGGCTTTTTCCACCATGGGTATGTGAGCAGATGAAATGAGCCTTGCATGCCCTGGGCTAGAGAGGGAGCATTGAGACCTCACTCTGGTGTGGACACAACACCCCAGAGTGCTTGGTCTGGTCACCCGTGTGAGGAGCCACAACCTCTGTGTCACTCTACGCACACTCTGAGCTGAGAACGAGAGACAGAGGAGTTTGGAGATCTGCACTTTGGACCTGGAAACCCCTGCTCTGTACAGTTCCTTTCTTGGAGTAACTTCTGAGTGTGATCATCCTCCAGCTCAGAAAGGCAGGATGGGGCAGCTGGGAACAAGACCGATGGAGACACCAGCCCTCCTGCTCAGAACTAAGGCACTGGGAATGCTTTTGTCTCTCAGGACTCACTAGTGTTCATGATGAGAGCAATCCAACAGCTGAGGATTTCTATCCCTTCAGTGAATGTGTCCCCAATGTGACAAGGGCATCTAAAAATGAAGGAATTGTATCGCTAAACCCTTGTTGCTACAGCCCATCCTCTGGAGCACAGAGCAGGAAGATGCTGGGCAGCCTTCCTCCATGATGGGTGCCTGTCACGTGAGGAAGGATGTGGTCATAGTGATAGTCTGATTCAGACCCAGTCACCTGTGTTCAGAACAGTGAAACCAGAAAAGGTAAATCCCTCCTGGGGCACTTTTCCAGACGCAAGTGGCCCAAGTGCTAATGTCATCTCTCCCTGCAGGACATGGAGACTGTTCCTGCAAGGTTACTGCATCCAGGCTCCTGCACTCAGCCCAGGGTGTCCATCTTCAGTGACTCCCTTGATGTACAGGGCTTTTGCCACTTGTGTTTGCCAGCTGCTGTAGAGCAAGTCTGACTCCTGGGGAGCCCATTGGGCTGAGACCCCTGCTCCTTGTGGCACTCTGAGCCAGAACAAATCAGAACTGGATGGAGGGAGCAGCATGAAGGTCCTCTTGAGAAGGGGAGAGGCAATATGGGAGGTTTCTCTGAGAAACAGAACAGATTTTCCTCAGAGAAGCCTGCCCTGATATGTCCATGTCTTTTCCTCCTTGGACAGCACCCAGGTCCCAGAGGGACTAAACGTCCAACACCAGCTTCATCACCGAGTTCCTCCTCCTGGCATTCGCAGACACGCGGGAGCGGCAGCTCTTGCACTTCTGGCTCTTCCTGGGCATCCACCTGGCTGCCCCCCTGGGCAACGGCCTCGTCATCACGGCCGTAGCCTGTGACCACCGCCTCCACACCCCCATGTACTTCTTCCTCCTCAACCTCTCCCTCCTCGACCTGGGCTCCATCTCCACCACTTTCCCCAAATCCATGGCCAGTTCTCTCTGGGACACCAGGGCCATTTCCTATGCAGGATGTGCTGCACAGGTCTTTCTGTTTGTCTGTTTGATGTCCTCAGAGTTTTCTCTTCTCACCATCATGGCCTATGACCGCTATGTTGCCATCTGTAAGCCCTGCACTATGGGACCCTCCTGGGCAGCAGAGCTTGTGCCAACATGGCAGCAGCTGCCTGGGGCAGTGGTTTCCTCGATGCCATGCTGCACACTGCCAACACATTTTCACTACCACTCTGCTAAGGCAATGCCATAGACCACTTCTTCTGTGAAGTCCGCCAGATCCTCAAGCTTTCCTGCTCCAACTCCTACCTCAGGGAAGTTGGGGTCCTTCTGGTTAGTCTCTGTTTAGCATCTGGGTGTTTTGTTTTCATTCTTTTCTCCTATGTGCAGATCTTCAGGGCTGYGCTGAAGATCCCCTCTGCGCAGGGGTGTCACAAAGCCTTTTCCATGTGCCTCCCTCACCTGGCTGTGATCTCCCTGTTTGTCAGCACTGGCATGTTTGCTTACCTGAAGCCCCCCTCCATCTCCTCCCCATCCCTGGATCTGGTGATGGCAGTTCTGTACTCGGTTGTGCCTCCAGCAGTGAACCCCCTCATCTACAGCATGAGGAACCAGGAGCTCAAGGATGCCCTGAGGAAACTGATTTCATCAACACCTTTTTAGGTGATAAACTTCCCATCTCTTTCCAGAAATGTCTCTGTCCTGGTTTCGGCTGGGATAGAGTTAATTTTCTTCCTAGTACCTGGTATAGTGCTGTGTTTTGGATTTAGGATGAGAATAATGTTGATAACACACTGATGTTTTAGTTGTTGCTAAGTAGTGTTTAGACTAGTCAAGGACTTCTCAGCTTCCCATGCTCTGCCAGGTGCACAAAAAGCTGGGAGGGAGCATAGCCAGGACAGCTGACCCAAACTGGCCAACGGGGTATTCCATACCATATGACGTCATGCTCAGTATATAAACTGGAGGTTGGTCGGGGAGCAGCGATTGCTGCTTAGGGATTGGCTGGGCATCGGTTGGTGGGTGATGAGCAATTGCATCGTGCATCACTTATTTTGTATATTCTATCATCATTATTATTATTATTATTTTCCCTTCCTTTTCTGTTCTATTAAACTGTCTTTATCTCAATCCACAAATTTTACTTTTTTTTTTCGATTCTCTCCCCCACCCCACTGGGGCAGAGGGGGAGTGAGCGAGCGGCTGTGTGGTGTTTGGCCGCCTGCCGGGTTAAATGACAACAGTCTCCCATACCAGTCTTGACCTTTTTTTGTTCTCATTATTGTTATTATTATCATCATTATAATTTCTGTTTAGAATGTGACTACAGAAATGCTTGGATTCTTCCCACTTCTATTGAGGCATGAACCTGATCTTTATCACCTGAGGTCTGTATAAAGGTGTCGAACACTGGGTCAGAGCTCAATCTCTCACAGCATCTCTGTAATAAAATGGGATCTCCTCTGTGCCATGGACTTTTCTTCCAATGCTGGTGTCAGGAGTAGGCATGAGCAATTGCATCCCCAGAAGGACGTTGCTCAGGATTCTGCATGGCTGCTGGAGCAAAAACGTGTCAGTCACATTGTTACCTGTTAGTAACTGAGGTTTAGATTTTAAACTCACCCATCGGTGTCTAATGACAGTGGAGGCAACTACTGGGCACTGAGTTTGATACTTGGGGCTGTCCCATATTGGACTTGGCAGATGACATCATTCTTGAAGGGAAACTGGAGCTGCCTGGAGAGCCCGAGGGACCTCCAGGGACAGCGTGTGCCTGGGGTAGGCAGTGACTGGAGCCCCACAAGTTGAGAGAGCACCAAAGGTGGGGTGACCCAAAGGTAAAGTGCTGAACTGAGGTATCCACAGGGAAAGGAGGACTCTGCAATCCCAGAGGAGGCATCAGGGACCCAGCAGCATGGGGAAGGTAGGCTGGAGAGTGACTAATGTCACCCTTATGCAGTGGAGGCCCACTCACCTGTAGTGTTAATGCACAAGAAGGATGTGGGTCCCTCAAAATCGTTCCATCAGGGCTTGCAGACACTTGTACATGTCTTGGACCACCCCTGGCACCTCAAATGCCACCAGGTCTTTAGCATGAGACACTCACTGCCACCCTACATCCCCACTGATTAAAGAGGATGTTCAGACTAGGGACTCACATAAAAGTACTTCTTTTGTGCACACCTGAACTGCAGCAAGAGGAATCCCAGCTTCTGTGGGGTGCATGGGGGGAGGCAGCAGGGACCCAGCAGGCATGGGGAGGGAGGTTGGAGGGTCATTTATGCACCCGCAGTAAAAAATCTTCAGGCTGCATCTAGTGGAGCACCCAAACACCTCTGGTGCCTTAGGATTAAATAAGAAAGAGAAATTCACTTCTGCACATGCACGTTCAGCGCTGGCTGCTCTATGGCTGGGCAGCAGGAGTTATTGGAGAGGTCCCATCATCAGGTCTCTTGTTCTGTCCTGGGGAGCAGGGAAAGTCGCGGGGATGGTGGGAAGGCAAAGGCTGTCTTGGTGAGTGGTGTCCTGGATACAAGGGAGTCATTAGCCTCTGTTTCGTCACGCCATTGCTAGTTTTCAGTCTTGGGGCTGATGGGAGGCTGACCCCCCCTCTCTGCTGCCGCCTCCTCCCCCACCTTCCCAGGGCTGCTCTTCCCTTCAGAGGGGCTTGGGCTGTGGTGGGAGATCCAGAGCCCTGCAACACTCTATGGTGGGCACTGGGGAGAGCTGGGAATGGGGCAGAGCTTGTCTGGAAAGTGCCTGGCAGAGGGAAATGGAGAGGAGCACCGAGCTCTTCAGTGTGACTGGGGAGTGTGTGGGCACACAGCCTTGTGCTCACAGTGTACAGCCTGGACTTGTTGGAGAGAAAACAAGTGTGGAAGGTGCAGAAGAGGAGCCCTGTCTGTTCCCTTGCTCCGTGGACAGACTGGGAAGCCGTCCCAGGACAAAGGTCACAGGGCAGCCTCTCACATCACTCTTTACAGTGCTAGCTGCTCAGCTCGATCCTCCAGCACATCTCCATATCCTGACTAAAGGAAAAAGGCCAGCCCTGCATGGCTTCTCTTCTGGACCAGACCCCAAGAGGTCCCAGAGAATGGCTGTCTCCTGTGCCCCTGTGGGACACAGCTGGGGCTGTGCGGGGACTGGGTGCTCAGATCCTATGCTTTCTGTTAGGAGGCTTAGGAAATTGGAAGCCTCAGACAGAGCTTACCAGTGAAAAATGAGCGAAAAAAGGTGCTACATAACCCAGACCATTACGTGCCCTTGGTCAGTAGGTCCTCTGCCCTACTAAGCAGCAGGCACACATTTTCCTTAGCTGCCTTCCTTTTGCTATTGATTTACTTAGAGAAACTGTTGTGGTTACCCACCCCTTGCTGGTTCCAGCTCCAGCTGAGCTCTGGTTTCCTTAACTCTACCCCTGCATGCACAGACACGGTCTCTGCATTCCCCCTGGCAGACTGTCCCCCTCTCACTGTCTGTGCACGTCCACCCAGCAGCCCAAGCTCAGGTGATCCTGCCAGGGCAGAGGTGGAGGATCACCAGCAGCAGCTCATGAGGGAGCTCCCCAGGGAAAACTGTGCCCAGCCTGGGCAGAGGGGACCTGGCCTCTCCCTGCCCAGGCCTGCCAGCCTGGCAGTGCCAAGGGCCCATCTTCTGCCACTCCACCTCACCCTGCTCCTGAGAGGCTTCATCGCACCCCCCAAGGGAGCCGGGGCTCTCTGGGGTTCTGGGGCAGTCTGGTGGCAGGAGGATGGGACATGGGCAGAGCATCAGCGGTGCTGGCAGCAGAGTGACAAGGCCTGCCCTGGGCAGCACAGCTGGGGCACTGGATGACTGATGCCTCCGTGGCTGGTTGGGCTTCAGGTTTGGGGTGGACGCCAGCTCGACATTAGGAGTGCCAGGAGTTTTGTGGGCTTCCACTGCGATCGTAGTAAAGGCCAGACACATGAAACTGCAAAGGCTGAGGGTGGTAAAAGAAGTGTGGGGCTTATGAAAGACCTCTCTCTTTTCCCATAGGGAAGAGAGGTCCCAGGGGATGCAGAGTATGTGCTAGTTCCTTAGGTCTCTTACTTACAGCTGCTCCCCAACCTGTACTGTTGCCTGGGTCAGTCCACCCCAAGGGCAGGAACTGGCATTTCTGCTTTCTTCAGTTCAGCAGGGTTCTGGGGTAGCACTCCTCCAACCTGTCGAGGTCCCTTGGGGTGGCAACCATCAAGTGTTTAGGTTGTCCCCTCTTCCCCAGTTTTGTGTCATCTGCAAATTCAACAAGAGTGCACTCCGTAAGCTCCTCCAGGTCATTAATAAAGCTGTTGAGCAGGACACCTCCCAGGACAGACCCTTGCAGTACTCCACTTGCTACTGGCCTCCAGGCAGAGTGTTACCTGTTCAGGATGACCCTTTGTGCTCTCTCAACAGCTGGGGATGAAACCCCGTAGATTTGTATGGGTCAAGTTCTCTCAAGTGGTGACTTGATCCTCGTGCACTGCTGGGATTTATTCTCCTCCTTGTGAAAATCAGAAAGAATCTAAATGTATTTCATAAGAGGAGACAGTTGGACATGAAACTGAGAAGAAAATTAGCTTGTCCAAAAGGCTGGAGCTTCCAGGAAGCTTCCAGTTTTAAGGAAGAATGGCCACCAACTGAAACCATGAGGCACAGTTATTGTCTGCTCTACTAACCTAGCCTTTCTGGAGCTCCTTTTCAGTATAGGGGCATGGAGAAGAGGAATTTTTTCCTTTCCCCATCTCCTCCAGCCAGTGTCACAGTAGTGCATGGAGGGAGGACAAGAGATTTACTTAAGAAAACTTCCCACAGGAGATAAAGGAAATCTTTTTCCTCATGACGACAGTCAAGCACAGGAAATGGCTACCAGGAGATACAATCCACTGTCCATTCTTGGAGGTTTTCAAGTCCCATCTTGGATCAAGCCCTGAGCAACTGGCTCTGACCACATATCTGACCCTACTGTGAGCAGGAGGGTGGGCTGGAGACCTCCTGACAGCCTGCCCCTTGACCAACATTGGCATGTAGGCAGGATGCCACCCACGTCATCTGAAATGACAGGTAAGGCACACTACTGACATGTAAGGCATGATTCTCTCAAATCACACTACCTTTGGTGGAGCCAAGGGCTGGCACGACTCTTACCCACATTCAAAAGGCATTTGCATGATTAGCTGTTGCTGCCAGATGACCCAGACACTAAGTGTCCCTGATTTTTGGACTTGATGATCTTAGAGGTCTTTTCCAACCTTAATGATTCTATGATAGTCCGCTGGAGCCATGGCATCACAATCCTGTGTTTGCTTTCGGCGATCGGGTGAGTCACTATGTGTGTGTGTTATTGCTCATCTTTCTTACTGCCTAAACAAAGTTTGTGTTATAACATGTTGTCAGACTCCATTACTGTTTGAACCACACCTCCTGATATAGAGCAAATGTATCACAAAGCCTACTAAGAAGAGAAAAGGTGGTGTCCCTATTTCCCATTTTCACAGAATCATGGAGTCACAGAATGGCTGACGTTAGAAGGGACCTTTGGAGGTCATCTGGTCCAACTCCCCTGCTCAAGCACAGCGACCTAGAGCTGGTGGTCAAGGAGCATGTCCAGATGATTTTTGAATATCATAATCAGACATGATCACACATGCCCAGCACCCATCACCCCCAATGCCCAGTACCCAGCAGCCAGACATGCGCAGCACGTGGACAGGCCAAGCACCCAGCACCTCCAGCAACCAGCACCCAGCACCCACAGCACCCAGACCCAGCACACGCACTACCAAGCACCCACAGCGACCAGCAGCCAGGACCGAGACACACCAAGCACCTGCACATGCCCACCACCCAGCATGCCCAGAGCTGAGCACCCAGCCAACTCCAGCACCCTGCTCCCCTAGCACCGAGAACCCAGCACCTGGACATGCGCAGCACCCAGCACCCCCAGATCACAGCACCCAGCACCCAGCCACCTCCAGCACCCAGCACCCCCAGCGCCCAGCACGCAGCATCCGGACATGCCCAGAAACCACCACACCCAGCACCCAGCACCCAGGACCTGAACATGCCCAGCACCCAGCACCCCCAGCGCCCACCAACCAGCACACGGACACGCCAAAGCACCCTCACACCCCCAGCACCCAGCACCCCTAGTGCCCAGTACCCGGCCACCTACAGCACGCTGCACCCCTAGAGCCCCACACCCAGCACCTGGACAACCCAACACCTGGACATGACAAGTACGCAGCACCCCCAGCGCCCAGACCCAACACCCCCACTACCATGTACCCAGCACCCAAGCGCCCAGCACCCAGCCACCTCCAGCACCAAGCAACCCCAGTGGCCAGAACGCAGCACCCGGACATGCCCAGCACCCAGCACCCCCAATGCCCAGTACCCAGCACCCCCAGTGACCAGAAACCAGCACCTGGACATGTTCAGCACCCGGACACGTCCAGCACCTGCACATGCCCAGCACCCAGCACACCCACAGCCCAGAACCCCACCACCTCCAGCACCCTGCACCCCCAACACCCAGCACCAGGACATGCTCAGCACACGCACATGCCCAGCACCCATCACCCTCAGTGCCCAGCACCCAGCCACCTCCACAAACCAGCACCCCCAGAGCCCAGCACCCATCATCTGGACTTGCCCAGCATCCAGCAACCCCAGCGCCCAGCACCCAGCACCCCCAGCACCCAGCACCCAGCACTCAGTCACACCCAGCATCGGGACATGACCAGCACCCAGCACACCCAGCGCCAGCACCAGGTATCCAGACATGCCCAGCAACGGGACATGCCCAGCACCCAGSACACCCAGTGTCCATCACCCACCACCCACAGTGGCCAGCACCCAGCACCCGGACATGCACAGCACCTGGACAGGCCAAGCACCCACCACCCCCAGTGCCCAGCACCCAGCAGCCAGCACCCACAGCGCCCAGCAACCAACAGCTGTACACACCCAGCACCCGCACATCCCCAGCACCCACCACACCCAGAACACAGCACCCAGCCACCTCCAGCACCCGGGACCCCCAGCGCCCCCCACCCAGGACAGGGTCATGCCCAGTATCCCCAGTGCCCAGTACCCAGCACCCCCAGCACCCAGCACCCAGTGCATGGGCATGCCCAGCACCCAGCACCGCCAGCGCAGAGCAACAAGTACCCCCAGCGCCCAGCACACAGTACCTGGACATGCCCAGCATCCAGCACCCCCGCACCCAGCACCCTAATGGCCGGCACCCAGCACCCGAAATGCACAGCACCCAGCACCCCCAGAGCCAAGGACACACCACACCCTGTGCCCAGCATCGAGCACCCGGACATGCACAGCACCAGGACATGCCCAGCACCCAGCATGCCCAGAGCCCAGAACCCAGTAACCAGACACGCCCAGAACCCAGCACCCCCAGCGCCCAGCACCCAGCACCTGGACATGCCCAGCAACGAGCACCAGGACATGCCCAGCACACAGACATGCCCAGCACCCAACAACCCCAGAGCCCAGAACCCAGCACCCCCACCGCCCAGCACCCTGGACATGCCCAGTACCCAGATGTGCCCAGCACCCAGCACCCAGCATCCAGCACCCAGCACCTGGACGTGCTCAGCAATGCGACATACCTAGCACCCAGCAACCCCCAGTGCCCAGCAGCCAGCCACCTCCAGCACCCAGCACTCCCAGTGCACATCACTCAGCTCCCGGACATGCCCAGCACCCAGCAGCCCTAGTACCCAACACCAAGCACCCCAACTGCCCAGCAACCACACCCAGACATGCCCAGCACCTGCACATGCCCAGCACCCAGCACTCCCAGTGTCAAGCACCCAGCCACGTCCATCACAAAGTTCCCCCAGCACCCAGCACCCGGACATCCCCAGCACCCAGCACCCCCAGTACCAAGCACCTCCAGAGTCCAGCAACCAGCACCCAGACATGCCCAGCACCCGCACATGCCCAGCATGCAGCACCACCAGAGCCCAGCATCCAGCACCCGGACAAGTCCAGCAGCCAGCATCCCAAGCACCCAGCACCCCTGGCATCCAGCACCCCCAGTGCCAACACCCAGAACCCAGGCATGCCCAGTATCCCCAGTGCCCAGTACCCAGCACCCAGACATCCCCAGCACCCAGCACACCCAGAGCACAGCACCCAGCCACCTGCAGCACCCAGGACCCTAGTGCCCTGCACCCAGGACCCGGACAAGCCCAGTATCCCCAGGGCACAATACTCAGCACCCCCAGCAACCAGTACCCAACACCATGACATGCCCAGCACCTAGCACCCCCGGGGCAGAGCAACAAGTACCCCCAGCGCCCAGCACCCAGCCACCTCCAGCACCCAGGACCCACAGCACCCTGCACGCAGAACCTGGACATGGCCAGTATCCCCAAGGCCCAGCACCCAGGACACCCAATACCCAGTACCCAGCACCTGGACATGCCCAGCACCTGTACAGGCCAATCACCCAGCACCCCCAGCTCCCAGACACAGCATCCCCACTACCGAGCACCCAGCACCACAAGCGCCAAGCACCCAGCCACCTCCAGCACCAAGCACCCCCATCGCCCCGCACCCAGCACCCGGACACACTGAGCACCTGCCCATGCCCAGCACCCAGCACCCCCAGAGCCATGCACCCAGCCACCGCCAGCACCATGCTCCCCTAGCGCCGAGCACCCAGCACTCGGACAATCCCAGCACCCAGCACCCCCAGCGCCCAGCACCCAGCACCCGGACATGCCCAACACCCGCACATGCCCAGCACCCAGCACCCCCAGATCCCAGCACCCAGCCACCTCCAGCACCCACCACCCCCAGCACCCAGCACCTGGACATGCCCAGCACCCAGCACCCAGACATGCCCAGCATCCGGACATGCCCAACAACCAGCACCCCCTGCACCTGGCACACGGCACCTGGACATGCCCAGCACCCAGCACTCCCAGTGCCCAGTACCCAGCACACCCAGCTCCCAGCATCCGGACATGCCCAGCAATGGGACATACCCAGCACCCAGCACCCCCAGTGCCCAGCACCCAGCACCCCAATGGGCAGCACCCAGCACCCAAAAATGCACAGCATCCAGCACCCCCAGAGCCCAGGACACAGCACACCCAGGCCCAGCACCAAGCATCCAGCATCCGGACATGCCTAGCAACGGGACATGCCCAGCACCCAGCACCCAGCGCCAAACACCCAGGACCCAGACATGCCCATCACCCAGCAACCCCCGCGCCCAGCACCCAGCACCTGGACATGCACAGCACAAAGAAATGCCCAGAACCCTGCAACCCCAGACCTCAGAACCCAGCACTCCCACCATCCAGCACCCAGGACATGCCCAGGACCCGGATATGCCCAGGACCCAGCACGCCAAGCACCCAGCATCCAGCACTCAGCACCCGGACATGCCCAGCACCTGGACATGCGCAGCAAGCAGCACCCCCAGACGCAGCACCCAACATCCCCAGCACCCAGCACCCAGCACCCCCAGTACCCACAACCCCCAGTGCCCAGCAACCAGCACCCAGACATGCCCAGTGCACGGACATGCCCAGCAGCCAGCAACGCCAGAGTCCAGAACCCAGCACCCCCACCGCCCAGCACCCAGGACATACCCAGCACGCAGCACCCCGAGCGCCCAGCACCCAGCACACCCAGTGACCAGCACCTAGCACCTGCACACGCCCAGCACCCGGACATGCCCAGTACCCGCACATTCCCAGCACCCACAAACTCAGTGCCCAGCACCCAGCCACCTCCAACACCCAGGAATCCAAGAGCCCCACACCCAGAACCTGGACATGCCCAGTATCCCCAGTGCCCAGTACCCAGCACCCAGAGGCCCAGCACCCGGTCATGCCCAGCACCCAGCACCCCCAATGCCCAATAAACAGCACATGGACATGCCTAGCACATGGACAGGCCAAGCACCCACCACCCCCAGCTCCCAGACACAGCATCCCCATTACTGAGCACCCAGCACACCAAGCGCCAAGCACCCAGCCACCTCCAGCACCAAGCACCCCCATCGCCCAGCACCCAGCACCCGGACAATCCCAGCATCTAGCACCCCCAGCGCCCAGCACCCAGCACCCCCAGTGCCCAGCAC
>JAYKAV010000615.1:0-10860 GCA_035582835.1 Phoebastria nigripes
CTGTGGGATGGGTCTGGTCGGCATATCGGGCCCTCCGTTCCCCTCAGAAGGGAATCGCCTACGACGATTACCCTCCTTTTTTTCTTAGCCGAGGCAGTCATGATGCGTGGGGGTGGCCGCCTCACCCTAGGCAACCCCTTGGATGGACCTTCATCTACATCCTGATTTGCCTGGCCCTCGAGTTCCAGAGCCCCATACCTGTTGTGTACGGGCAACTGGGAAGGTGAGGGAGCCCGGGCAGGGGTTCGCCTGGCTCCCCGAGCAGGGACCTGTTTCCATTCCCTGTCGTCTCTTAGGTCCCCTCCTTCTGCCTGGTGTCAAGAGGGCAGGGGATCCTCTGCTTCTTGTGAGGCCTCCATCTTACTGTCCACAGCAGAGGTATATTTATATAAATGTGAATTGTATGCAAAGTATTTGGATTCCTTCATTGTCATTTTTACAGTCATTTTCATTAGTGTTTAAATTCAATTCAGTGTCTGTTTGGTCATGTTACAAACACTGGTCCTTGTGTCAACTGACAAGTACATAGCAAGTGATGCCTTTTAACTTATCTTCTTAAGATGGGATTGATCTAATCATCTGTTTTGCAAAGGAAAGCCATCATCACCACCACTCTCCGTTAAACAATAAGAGTTTGCAGGGCAGGAAGGAGTGTGCAAAGAAATTTCATTCTGTAGAATAGAAACTGAAGTGCATGAGTGTACTCTGTGATAATCACAATTGCCATTTATACGCTGCCAGTTTGTGAAGGCCATCTTGCTGAGAGATGACATTGATGCCACTAGTAGAGTCCATCACAGACTGTAAACCAGTTTCAACATTCTGTAACAGTGTTTCAACATTAAAAAGAAAAATGTAATCTTTAAAATTTAAACAATTGTTTAATGTTTAAACATTGTTCTTCTTTATAGTTGTCCAACCAGGATAAAAAATAGGAGGAGACTTTTTTGTCTCCTCAAAGCCTCTGACGTGGAGTGTTAAACTGCTTAGACCATCTGTATGATGCCTATTCAGAAATGATGTGCATTTCTCAGCAAGTTGTCATGAGGGGGAATGTTGAAAAAATTAATTTTTATTAAAATAAGTGACACTTGCTTTGTCTTGCTGTGGAAGGGAAAAATTAAAGAATGAAAGCATGCCTTTTACAGACCCTTGTTTAAAGTGACAAATGCCTTACCTCCAAAAGTACTTACAAATGCGCAGTTTCATTATGTCTGGGAGAAATAACTGAGCTCTACTCAATGTCCCATTTTTTGAAGGTCTCCTTAGGGGCTTTTGTATAGCTTAAGGGCTTAAATATAGTCTTCATATTCACTGAAATAAAAGGGATTCCACTGACTTTTCATATGCTAGAACAGGCCCTAAAGTACTGTAGAGAGAAAACTATGAACCCCGAGGTCCTTTAACCAAAACTGACTTCTTCTAAAGCACTCCTCCAGAACATACCCTTTACTCATCTTCTGACTGCACAGAGGTAGTCAGCTTTTCAGGTTTTCTCTCATTCCCGTTGAACTCAGGGAACCCTCTTGCCTTCTAGCATGTAAGCAGATAGCTTGTCCCAGTTGGTAGAGTTATGTCTGAGCTCACCATAGGTTTTATTTTCACAAAGCAGGATTTTACTTTGTGTGTTGCAGTGTTTAGACATAGAGAAAGTGGAGGCTATAGCAGAGGAGTCCCTATGCAGCGCAGGGACCTGAGCATTGCTCCAGGAGACCTGCAGTACACAATGTCTGCAAAACAGATCATGTAAAGCTCAGAGAGAAAGCTTGCACGGAGAAAATAGGGGAATCAAAAGATGGAACAAAGCACTGAGGAAAATGTGCAAATTAAAGCTGCCAAAAGCCCTTTAATGTATGTACATAGCAATTTACATTAGCCAAGTAAAACCTGAAGCTGGAAACAAAGAGAACAGGTCTGAGAAAAAGAGCAAAATAGCAGAAGTATATGATTAGACATAGTAGATTAACACAGCTGGTACCCATCAGATCCCAGCCTAAGTCACAGTAATATACTCAAAGGATCTTCAGCAACTGATATATAGAAAAACTAAATAAATCCAGGAACTCTTTTATTCAGACTTTTAAAATTTCTATGTCCAGAATAACACAGCTTAGCTGGTATCCTGAGTAACGTGAAAAAAAAGGGTGTGCTTCTTGATATTGAAGTAAAACTGGGCGCCAAATACTATGTTCACCTTTTTCTAGAGCAGTATTTTGAAAGGATGACCCACAGTTCCTCTTCTCCTCTTCTCTGTTGTCCTGGTTCTGGCTGGGACAGAGCTAACTTTCTTCCCAGTAGCTGGGGAGGGTGTGCTGTGTTTTGGGTTTGGTATAATAGGAGCGTTGATGGCCCATTGACGTTTTGGGTGTTGCTGGGTGGTGCTTGCACCACGTACTTTTCGGCCTCCCATGCCCTGCCAGGGCAGGGGGCGGTTGACCCAGCTGGCCAATGGGGTATTCCATACCATGCAATGTCATGCTCAGTATAAAAACTAAGTGTGTGTGGGGGGGCTCTGGGTTCCGGGAYGGGCTTGCGCATTCTTCGGGCACGCGTCGGGTCGGCAACGCGTTGGTTTGGCGGGTGGTGAGCAGTTGCATTGTGCATCGCCTGCTTTGTATATTCTATTGTTGTTCTTGTTATCACTGTTATTATTACTGTTCTACTTTGTTTTATTTCAATTATTAAACTGTTTTTATCTCAACCCGTGAGTTTTCCTACTCGTGCTCTCCCGATTCTCTCCCCCATCCCACTGGAGTGGGGGGGTGAGCGAGCAGCTGCGTGGTGTTTAGGTGCTGCCAGGGTTAAACCACGACATCTGTCCTTCCCAGTACTTCAGCTTTCAGTAAGAATCTTAGTGATTTTTGCTGCTATTTTAACTTATTTTTTAGCTAGAACTAGGAGGGTACTTACTTTGAACAGTATTTTTCTGCACCCCTGCATTCCCTGTGTAGCCAGTGTAACTAGGTTTTTGTTCATATCCTCCCTGTTTGGTGCTGTTTGTGTGCTTGTTTTTTCTATACATGATCTAAATGACTGGAAATACAAGCTTGTGTGGCTATGTAGTTTCTGCTCTCAAAATGTATTGCAGAGGCTTTTCTGGTGGTCATGAAAAAGTGTGTCAGCACTGATCTTTGCAGAGGCTGCATTTTGCTATAGGAAATTGCAGTGATGCAAAAAGCAATTACATCTGTTTTATATATGCATGTAGAAATGGCTGCATACCGCATTTTGCTATAACTGTGCATTTTCACTCAGGCTTGTGATATATTTGTGTTTTAGGACATCTGAGAGTAGGGGGTAAAATACTTTGCAGAATCTTTGCTTTGAAAATTTGACTTTTTTTTCCCCCCATTCTTAACCATGCCAAGAACGCCTGTTTTCGAGGTATTGCTCCCATAAACTATTTTTCCCTCAGGGAGCCCTCAATTTATTGAAGATAAAGAATTTGCTGCTTCTCACATTAAAATCAGTGCCAAATTTCTTCTGTCTTTGGTGAAAACCCATACTTCACTTTCTTTTGAATGTATGCTTTACCAGTTCTTTAGAACATCTACTTTTCCCAGGTGTCACTTCGAAATATACAAATCTCACCTGTACAAACAATTGACCATTAGCTCAATTACAAAAGAACAAACTTCTTACCTTAGCATTTAATTAACGCTCCTTTTAGGATTTTTAATTGGAAAGGGTGCATCTTTGCTGGAGTTGACTTCTTTCACATGGTAACTTGAAAAGGTCATCCAAACTATTGCCAAAACAAGTGTAAATTGTATGGCTCAGTGACAGCAGAATACAAAACTCTGAGAGATTGTGAAATACGTAAAAAAAAAAAAAAATCAGTAACATGAACAGAGAGAAACTCAGCAAAGGAATAAAAAGGTAGACAAGAACTTTGTTTTCACCTGTCCACACACTAAATTTCATGATGTCCTTCCTGGTGACCTTGGTAGAGTCCAGCTTTCACTGTAGTGAGTGAGAAGACTCTCACAAAAATCATATTTGGGATGGCTGAGGCTTTGTTCCTTGGTCTCTGATATATAGCTAAAAACAGGGATTATAGCTGTTTTATGGAAGCTGTTCGTAGGAGGTGGCTTGAAACAGCCCAGGGGAGTACATCAAACACCCCTCGTTTGCATTTTAGTCTCTTGGCTCCTAGCATGAAAGAAAGGGTGAAAACTACATGAAAAGAGGTTGTTTGTCACATTTCTTCTGTACTGAAAGTAGGAAGGCAGAATTGAATCTCTGGAGAGCTAAGACCCCTTTCTAGACACAGAATTCCAAACTAAGTTTAAGTGCTTGATCTGCACTGCAAAATATTAACGCTTTCTCAAGTTTTCCTACGTGTATCCTAGAACAAGCACCTATAGTCTAGTCTCACTGACGCTATTAGCTGGGTTGTATTGATAATATTTCTTCCACACATTTATGATTCTCATTTTCTCACTCCCCAGACTTTTCTGTCACTTCTGTGCATGTTTGTAATTCTTTTGCTCCCCAGTGACATTGGTAGCATCCTCACAGCTTCTTCTACAGAAGGCACTCTCCTGCACTCTCAACCTTTCAAACAACATCCCAGTAACTCATCCTAATTCTTACTGGAGATCTTGCAAAAGATTAACCTTTTTTTTCCCCTTTAATAAAGGCCAACAGTTCATGTTCCAAAGCTGTTTATTTCCAAAATTATCTGTTGAAAAGATGATTAGAAACTTGAGAAGAACACAAAAATAAGCAGGATGAAAATCCGATGGAGTTTAAGCTAAAGCTTGATAATTTTGTGAAATGTATTAGCTGATACAGGTACTTGTAAAAGTTGGGAGTTGGGTGTATTGACACTGGATGTTCCTTCTTGTTGCACATCTCCCCAGAAGTCTCACCACAGAGACTAAATCTTGTCTTAAGCCTGAATTCATGTGAGAGTATGGTGTAAAATTTTTAGAGTGTGTTGGTGTGCCATTTTTATCCAGAGGTTGCCAGCCTCCCTCTGCTAGTATTTGAAAAGCATTTTCCTCTGCTGTTCTGAAAGTCCTGAGAGTAATAGCTCTGTGTAGCTCATGCCTCTGTTGTTAAGACTGTATTCTGCCACCCTTTCCATTTTATAGTGCCCTTTTCTTTATGTAATTCTGGTCATTTCAATGACAACCTTTCCTCTTATAATTTCAAATATGAAATTATCTGTTAAAGCAGTGTTTGGGCAATTATATTTCTTCAGTTATATGTGCTGATTTAAGTTTCCTGCTGTCTCTTTTCTGACACTAGGTTGAGTGTAACCAACGTTTAAACAAACTACAGACTTCTGCTTCCTCTTTTTCTTCCCATGGTTTATACATAGCACTTCAAGGGAATCCTTTGAGTGAGGTTAGATGCTACTGTAAAGAGTTTTCTACATACAGTGAAATCCTTATCTCCTCGAACTTGCTTAGGTTACTGTCTACTAGCATGTTCACAGTTTTTTCCCCCCAGAAGATATTTTGCTGTCTTCTTCCGAAAGATCGAGCATTGTGCAAAAATAAGAACCACGTTTCTTAGTAATAGCTACTATATAACCCTAATAATTCCAATTTTTATCTTAGAGGGATTTTTTTCTGACAATCTTGGTGACAATCATGTATTTACTCCTTTGCAAACTTAATCTTTGTTCATGCTTTTGCAAATTCCATGTAGGCAGAATTTTGGCTTTAGAAGAGATTGTTAGTGTGAAGATTTAAAATTTGAGTAATATTCTCAGAATCTGGACTTCAGTAAATACATCAGAGACTCATTACGAATTGGTTTAGAAGTGCCATTAACATGAATCATAAGCACATCATTTACTAGTTGATTCTGTCCTGGTAATTGCATCAGTGAACGAGGTGGCATGAGTAGGGAGTGAGATACTAGTCCCAATTCAGTAACAAAGATTTCTTCCTTGTTTTTCTTTGTAAGTTACTGGCTTACATAAAAAATGGAATAACTTATAGTGTTTGTCTGTCTCTGGCAACTCAAAGATATTGTCTGAAAAGGTTTATATTGAACATTTTCGGTGTGCAAGTGCCAGAAGAATGCCCTTCTCAATGCAAAAGAATTGTTATTTTCCACAAAATCTCAATGCTTGAAAGTATGATACAATAATTTGCATCTGCAAAAACATCAGAGAGGAAAATTTTCATCAGCTCTAGTGCATGTGTAAGGCTCAACAGTGTTTGACTCTTGAAATTGATAACTTGCCTACTAAATGATTGAACAAATTCCATAAAACAAGGTGTTAGTAGCTATTACCAACTATGTATGGTGTTTTGTAATTGTGTTTTAATAATGCTATTAATATGCACCAAGGTGAGCCACGTTGAGTGTGCTTGATAATATATGTATTAGGTATTAGAATACCCAGCATGAACAGACTGAAATGAAGTAATTATCACAAACCTTGCTAATTTAGCACCTGTACTCAAGCCTTCATTTGCATTCCCTTTGAGTTATAACATTGAAGACAGATTTCTTCTTACCAAACTTGAAGAGCTGTGATAGTATCTGGAAAAATGTCAGTGAAACAGTAAGAAGCAGGCAGGAATTGATTCACAGAATTCATAGCTGGTTCTGTATCTGTATTTTTTAATGCATATGAGTACTCATGGGAAATTTCAGTATCTTCTGTTTCAGTAATTTATTTGCTGTTACAGAAAAATTGGTCCTCCAGTATGAAGATGGAGCTAGCACTTTAGTTTCTTGAAAATTCCCATTATAAGTCTGTATAGCCCACTGCCTAAGTGTTCAGGCTGAAATTATATTTATTGACCTTTTTTTTTGCTTTCCCCTTGAAAACCCACCCAAATGTCAGTTTTAAAATAAGGAGACATTTTCATTGTATCCAGGATTTCCACCAGAGATCTGCAAGCGGAGGCACTGCTGCTGGCGCTCTGGAGCCATCAACTCTGGAAGGAGTAAAATCTCTACCCTTGGTCGGGTTACGATCTGCCTGATGAATGTGCATCACAAATACACATTCTCAGATTTCTTATGTCCACATCTTGACTCTGCAACAGTGAAGGAGACTTCTTCAGTTGTTGGAGAGAAGGAAACTGAATGAGGAAAGAGGCAGTAGGAAGATAAGCAATAGTCAAGGCAACAGAAACCTGCACTGAGAAATTGGATTCCATCCCTATTGCAAAATTAAACCAAATTGATTTGGTGTGCCTCATTTTTTTTTGAATGCCTGACTGGAGTCCTGAAATCTGATTTGCAGAAGTGCTGAGTGCTTGCAGCTAAAATGGAAACCAGCGCAAGCTATCTTTTAAATATGTTAAGTGCTATATGATATAGAATTCTCTAAAAAACCCCAAGTTATAGATGTTTTGACTTGGACAGTCAAAGTTTATGGGTACCTTTAACTCTTATCTTGCTAGACTTCAACATTAAATTTTAGAGATTCTCCTTCTTCTCTCACAAGAATGAAACGTAAATATGGGATGCTTACATTCAGTAACGGAAATCTCATTATTGTATGTATGCAATATTAGGTGATAGGATAGTGTTTTAGTACTGGATCCCAAGTTAAGCATGAACAAAACATCAAGGAGAAAATAAATACTGAACTGATGTTTACGTAAATGAGCACCAACTTCTCAGAGAAGTGAATGGGTCTTTGAAAAAGAAAAAAAAAGATGCAATCTTCAAACTGGAAACTGCGTGTGCTCAATTGAAATTGGAAGGTGTATGTCCACTGGTGTGAATCAAGGTTGTACCGTCAATTTTAGTTCTGAAATTTTAATATTCTGCGATGTTTGTCATTGTAAACTTATTATTATTCCATTGATGTTGAACACAGAGTTTGCTATGTTATGCTGTAGGATGATTGGCTTGGAAATAGAATAGTTCTCTCTGCAAAGGTAATGAAGTATCCTGCTAAAGGGTTGTCCATAACTACACTTGCTATTTGTTCACCTTTCTTCCATTAAATGTCTTCATGGGAGGTAATGGAGACTTTCTTATGTATTGACAGTGCTGTTAATAAGAAGCTTGTTGCCTCCAGTTGGCTAAATTCATCTGATATCATTACCCCACATAAATCAGAATTGTTGTATTCAGAGAAGTATTCAGCCCTTTACTGAGAGAGCTTTTGTTTCTCTATGGCTTGTTTTCTCTCCTAGGGAAGGGCAACTAATGTTTCCATTTTCTGTAGGAGCTCCACAGCAGTCTGCATGAGGGTGTGCTGAAGCAGACCATGCCACACAATAGATTTCTCTGGCAGCAAAGGAACAAGTAGGGATTGTAGGACTGAACCCAAGGCTGATATGACACATATTGTTTCCTAAGGTTTATAATTTGCAAGCAGTGTTCAAAGTATGTGAATTCCAAATTCCTTTTGATATTGCTAATATCTGTCTTAGTGTGTAGCATAATTTGATTTACTTCAATAATAACAAAGCTATACTTGGGGCAACCTTAATCCTGGCTCTGTGTGTTTGCATTGGATATACTCTACAGTTACAGAATTATTTATTAAACTTTTCCTTGTATGTGTGGTAGAATGGAGACTGCATAGCTGCATCAATTACATAAGATACTGTTGGTGAATATTTTTTTTATATTTTTGAATTCTAATCCTATTTTTAACCACAATACAGATTAGCAAAACAGTGTTGTAAAAATTGCTGTAAAATAAAATTAAAGATTATATTTAGTGTGTCATGCAAGAGCCTTCAGAGGAGATGCTCTTCTTTAATTTAGTTCTTAACTCACCCAGTTGGACATGAATATTCTAAGACTTTATACATTAGTAATATGTAAAATAACACTATCATCTAAAAGCTTTGCAGTACCGTGGGCATAGCAGCACGAGATGAGCTATTCTTACCCTTACCTTTGTCTTTCAGGTAGCCAGCTGAACAGTTCAACACAGATTTTCTTTTCTTCTGTTGTTTAAAAACAATTGGCAATAGCAACATATGTTCAATGAACCAAGTTGCTTTCACTCCTTTCGCATCCATGGAGCTGCATGAAACGTGATCTTTGCCCTACTGTATTCAAGGACATCATGTTGTGCATGTGTAGACAAACAGAGGCAAATATGTATAACGTGCCTTTGCAGAATAGGTAGCACATCAGAGGTTTAGTTTGCTTTTGACAGACACATACGTCATAAAACATTAAAGGAAATCCTGCTGAGTGGTATTACTGCACATGCAGTTAATGGTGTGGGAAAGCTAATTATGGCAGATAATTTGCAAATCGAAGGCAGATAGAGTTTCATTTCCAAATCAACTGTTAGCAGTTGCAATTGGAAATCCTGAACTTATTCTTATTACTCTAATTCTTATACTTTTTTATTGTGATAATGCCAAGAGAACCTGGTCATGGTTCCTCTTGTTCTTGACATGTGCGTATCAGAAGTATAGTTAGTGTCTGCCCCACAGAGCCTATAATCAGAACAGCAACAAAAGGAGGCAAGAAAAGGACAGCTAGGAAACTCACTGTATTAACAAATCCACTATGATTAGGGTAATAAGCAGCTGCCATGCTGCAACTGTGGCAAGGAATCTATTACCTTTCTTTCAAAGCCCTTTACTGAGTATATGGATATATTTTTAATGACAATGGTATTTTTATGCAATTATAAATTAAAAATAATAAGCTCTGGAGTGTCTGGAAATATGCTTGCATGGCGTAAGCAGAGCAAGGGGAAGCAAGCCAAGAAAATAGTTTGCTCTGTGAAAAGTTTCATGTTTACATCCTCTTCCCTCATTAGGAATAAAACTTAACTAACTGGTAAAGGACTAACTGAGAGAGGACACACGTAGATTGTGTGGTTAGTACATATTTCAGTGTTTCCATTAGTTCCTTTTTTAAAAAGAGTTTTTTACAGGCAATACAACTAAACAGAGTGGTTTTTGTATGGAAGATCCCCCTGTGTTCAGTGGCTTTTACTGTGGATCTGAATGACAATGCATAAACAGTCTGGTAAGAGGTTTGGGGAGTAGAAAAGGTGGGTGTTGAAGTGGCCCAGGAACAGCAGGAGCATGGACCAACACAGAGCAGACAGTCCTTTTGTGTGTGGGTGTTAATTTCATGGTCCCTCCTGCTGTTTAAGCCTTATTTCTAATTGCGGTGAAGTTCAAATTTTTGCCTCTCAGATGGTGCTTATGGGATATGGTATCTGTATGAATAGTGTCACGTATTTAGTACAATTTTGCCAATGCTAGCAAAAGAAAAACTCTTATGGGAAACGTCAGACTTCTTTCCCTACATACTATACAGCAGCCACTGTTTTAGAGAACACGGTGTGTCCAAAGTAGAACATTTCTTTCTGGGAAAGGAGTATAAGAAATAGCATGTTCAGCTTTTGTCTGCCATGATTTAAGGCATTTCTGGGAAAATGGCTGGAAACAGCTGGATTTCAGGAAGCTGGGATGAGGTATGTCACTGTCCTGAGAAGGTGTCCCTCTGTTAGCTCGCTTTGAAGATCTTGAGTAAACACAAAGGGACAACTTAATATAATACTTATCCTAACATTTATTTAAAGCTTGTTCTGTCCAGGTAAGGAAGCCTCCTTTGCACAGGATTACCAGCCATAGTGGATGTAAGGGACATTCCCTTTTCAGTGTGGTTTTTGGGCATCTGACAGTCTTAAAGCTTCAGCACATCCCTGTGAGGCAGGAAACTGACTGCAAATGGGGAAACAGGGGGACAGAGAGAGTAATGAAGGTCCCAGAATTCTTTGGCTTGTCCTTGGATTATTTCTCCTTTTTTTCCTGTGTCTAAGAGGTACAGTGCTCAGGAGAAAGAGAGGTTAAGAGAAATGTCACAGAAGATCACTTCTGCTTGGAGTAAGAGTAAGGATGTCTCTGAATTTGGAGATGAGGAAAATCCCTGATATTAATGCTGGAG
>JAYKAV010000615.1:13496-64721 GCA_035582835.1 Phoebastria nigripes
TGAGAGTCGTCCCACCATGTTTCTGTGATGGCGACTAAGTCGTAGCTATGAATGAAGAATGGTTTGAGGGCAGAATCCTGTTTGCATTCTCCTCTGCAGCATTTCTGTGTGGAAAAAAATTGCTAGATTCAATTTGTGTCTTCTGGAGTTGGGTCACAGTGAGGTGGGCATACGGCAGCTTGCATAATCCTGAGAACAAGACACATGCATCCTGGATGAATAATAATTGGCTTCAGGAGGGATACAACAAATTTATAACCAGCAGATACCAGCTTTGTGAGCTGGTCCTATTTGCCCCTTGAAAGACTGAAGTTTTGAAGAATACATGAACTCTTGTGTATTTTAAAAGTGTTTGGTACAAATATCTATGAATTGTAATGAATATAAAATAGCAACATCAGTACTTTTTTAGTGGCATAAAGTACATTGGTTGCATTGCTGGTGAAAGAATCTGAGCCCTGACCCAAAGAGTTTACTGTATAATAGGAACCAAGTCCTAAGCGGAAGAATATCCATATGTCTGGATAGGGAAGGTAGCAGTTCCTCTATTGTATCACACTGGTCGTACACCTGGTGCTGGACCTTTTCTTTGCCTAGGCAAGTTATACACACTTCCAAGAAAAGAATAAGTGAAAGGCATATAAGGTAAAAAATATAAAGGGACTCCTTAAGTATCAATGGTGAGCATTTAGCACTCAGGTGGTGTTCTTGGTTTGGTTTTTTTTTTTTTTTTCATTCTCAGGAAGAGTCAGAATATGAAGCATACTAGAATGATTATAGTAAAATTCATATAATAACTCATTATTCATTGGTCTTAAGGAAGTTTGAAAGCATTGGATGTAATCCCAAGGTGAAGGGATGTAAAAGGCTGGTGTGTAGGGAAAAGGCTGGAATCACTGTTTGGGTTTTTAAATGATATTTCAATCAGATAAATAGAATGACTAGATTTGTGAGGCTGATGTTATTTCATAAAAGGCAGAGGTAATACTGAAGAAAGAAGTTTTTAAAAGTGATGCAGCTCAACTATAATTTATGTCTTTGAGCAATGAAGGCATACACCTCAGCTTTTTATGTAATTATTTGGTTTACGTTTTCTCACCTCTTTGCCATAGCCTCGTTTTCCATCCCAGTGCAGCTACTCCTTCCTGAGTGGGAAACCATAATGGATCTCTATATCATACAGAGTTTGGAGGTCTTATTCATTTTTCCTGCAAAAGTTAAATAAAGTGCAAAACTTTCAGCCCATCAATCCTTTAGCAAGCTGTCCAGGGTGACATTTCATTAGCACATTTTGTCAGTGGATAAATCGTACAGCATGCTCTGAAGAGAAGGTGGAAAACATCCAGTCCTTTTTCATTAGATCCATCYGAAGCTGAACCACTGGAGATTACATACAAAAAGCACATGAGACAGAGAAAGCGCTATTCTGTCTATAAACGGCATTAATCATTCATTCCCTTCTGAGTGCTTTGAGTCACTGCCCTGTCTCTGGTTAGGCCCAAAACTGGCGATTTAATTTTGAGCTGGATGACAGATACATTTCAAGGAAAATCACAGACATAACGACTCCTGCCAGGCTTGATGAAGTC
This sequence comes from Phoebastria nigripes, assembly GCA_035582835.1. Lineage (NCBI taxonomy): Eukaryota > Metazoa > Chordata > Aves > Procellariiformes > Diomedeidae > Phoebastria > Phoebastria nigripes. The sequence goes on from JAYKAV010000615.1 coordinate 15,086, forward strand.
CTCATTCATCAATTAAGGAGCTTCCAATAAGGCAAGATGGATAGAGCAAAATGAGGCAGATCACATGATGATATGTGCAGGGTTGGGGTTGCCAGGTTTTTTCCCCCCCTCTCACTCACGCACAAGCACATATTCCCCAAAACAAACACACACACACACACACACACGCACGCACACACACCCTCACACATGCTCCTTTTGTTGATTCTGGGAGTAGAAATATTCAGGGAGCTTTGATTCACTAGCATGAACTAATTACCTAAGGGACTGGGACTACTTTGCTGCTCCACTGACAGTAAGTGTCAAAGGGCTGACCAAAGACAATAAATACCTGAGGAGTCACCCATTTACTGCAGTGTCAAAACGATTTTCTCGTAGTGAAATTTTTCCTGGCTATGCTGAAAACGAGTGTTCCAATAAAAATGATTTATGTAAAGAAATAGCGGTGCAGCAAAATCAAATGAATTGCTGGAAAATGCGCTACATAAACAAGTGAAGCTCTGACAATAAAGAGGAGACACAATGCACTAGATTAATGACCAATTTAAATTAGTGATAAGACAATTAAAGGGGCACTATCGGGTTAAAATCATGGGTCTGATACAGTGTTAAGTTAGTGGATGTATTAGATATTGTAGGGTCATTTTGCAGTTCAAGGCTTGGCTAAATACAAAGTCATCCCTTCTGAGGGGTTCCTAAGCAAACATCTCTGACAAACTATTTGTAGATGTTCTAGTCTAGGATAAGAAGGCCATACCCTTGTGCACCTTTATGTATAAATGAGTCATTAAAGAAATTCTTGGAATAGCTTTCACCCAAAATTCCTCTACTGGGTTGTGAGAGCACAAATATTGCTGGAAGCTCTACAACTGTTTTAAAAAGCGCCAAAAAATTACCCATTTTACTCAGCTCCTTTGATGATACCAGAAGGAACTGATTCATAAACCTTGTTTTCCTGGTTCCCCCCCTCTTTTAACTTTGCTTCCTTTTTGCCTTTCTAGCTGCAGTTATAACCTGTCCATCTTTATCACTTCCCACGACTAAGAATGTGGTTTCTTTTATTACCTAAGAGGAAGGATAGGATATTCATAGAAGTCAGACATATTTTGCTTTCCAGTGGCTCATTTCTAGTTTAGGCTATCTGAAAGAGAAATGGTTGGGTCCCCACTGGCCCACAGTGAAAACAATGAAATACTGCAATCTGTGCTAGATTCAGAACAGATTTCTCCTTGGACACCTGGTGCTCTGACTTCTTGTTGTACCTCATTCCACCTCCAATGAAGGCTTTTTCTGATGTTTGGAGAAAATGAAGCCATAACTCCTCATATTCTTGTCTTCTGCCTGCATTTAGTGTGCCACTGGCAGAGACACAGATTATAAACTGGAGTTGTCTCACAACTTGAAGGTTCAAGCAAAGAATGGAAGAGCACAAAAATGGTGGAAAGTCATCTTTACCCTCTCTTCTTCCATCTTTTAGCTCAAGAAACACAGTAGTAAATAATTTCCTCATATCCTAAATACATGGTTTGTGCTCTTTAATCTTTTACTTTGGTGATGAATATTATGAAGTAATTTACTTTTCATTTGCAATCAATTTAACCTTTTCTTCCTGATGTACATATATTACCGTGTTGTTGTTTACAAGATTTGCTGGCTGCAAGGAATTGTTTGAATCTCAATATGCTATTTTAAATTAAACTTTGAAAGAAGGTTTCSAAATTCCTCCTACTTTCCTTCCACTTCCTTCTCAAATGTTTTAAACCTTCTTCTTACACAATGCAGTGCTTAAAAGCTGGGGTTTTTTTACGGATTTTTCATCTTCTACATCTTTCCTACCCATGTGGCTGAACAAAAGTAAATCTGGCAGTTAAAATTTCTTTGCTGGGTTCTCAGAAGTAACAAAATAGGATTGTGACATTGTTCAAGTTAGTAGAAGTTAGCAGACTTTGCTCAGCGGCTCAGAAGTAATTGACTGTTCTGATATTAATGTCTGTGCTCTGGGTCCAAGACCTTTTCATTTTCTACAGCTACATTAAGCAACATCCTCCTTCTCATTAAATTTTGGCAGTTAGAAGCACTCAAGTCTTTCTTTGCAGAGAAATTTTCACTTTGGAGTAAACTTGATCTTTATTTTATGTACTATTTTCCGTAATACCTGAAATACCCAATATTAACAAGTGTTTTCTACTAGCCTGGCTTTAATCTCTCCATTTCATTTGATGATGACACACTCACGTTTTTGACGTCACAGCCAGTTGCTTTATAACTTGTGCTTTCATAAATATGCAAGAAAAAAAATTTCACAAAATTGCCTGTGAAGGCATGAATGCGTCTTTTGTGTACTCATTAATTAGCCAAYTTGTTTTGAAAGTTTCACCTACAAGAGAAAATAATGATCGTGCTGCATGGAATTCCACTGACAGATGCATTTTCATTCAGATTTTTCCAAAACACTTCATAGACCTTTTGCAAGTGAAGTCAGCAGATACCTGACACTTCTGAGAGCAGAGTTAAATGGATTGCATTGAAAAATTCCGTCTTTTCCTGTAATTTTAACGGKTTTTTTTATGGTTATACATGTGCTGAATTTTTACTAAAAATTGCACTTTTTTTTTTTATTTACAGATGATGTTTTAAGCCTCTTGTTGGAACACTAAGGAGATCTTGGCTTTCATGCTGCAGTCAGTGGGAAGCCTTCCTCTTTTTTTATAGACATCCAGCTGTGCTCTTATGAAATGCATTATATCTGAAAGACTCTCCCACTGAAGAAAAGGGAAAAAAAAGGCAGCTGGTGCAAATGTGCCTTTTGCTGGTATAAGGAAGGCAGGTGATATTTAAGGAATGAAAGATTGCTACCTAGCAGCAGTCCTGTAGGTGATTCTCAAGATACTAATTTCAGAGGCCTAAGGTGGCATTTTGGATGGCTTTTATCAAGTTGGCCTGAAAAATTTTATGATGTCAAGTTCAAATTTTAGCCCAGGGAATCTATCGCTCTGACTCTCCCTTTGGAGCCCCTGCTGGGAAATGTGAACGGGGAAAACATTCTATGGGACACTCCTGTCTCCCACAGAGCTTGAAGGGATACAAGTATTGTTTCCCTTATTTTCTCCGTATTTCCCATTTATTTGCATCCAAGGAGGCATGGAAAGCCTCCTTGCAGCCACAGAACAGACTCTGGCAGCTTTTTCCCTGCTGTGCTTCCCCACTCTGCCGGTGAGGCAGGAGACCAGGCAGGGATGGGAGTGCAGAGGTCCTGCTGTGCTGCTCAGCAGGCAAAGGTGGTTATGGACCCCTCACCCTGGGGAATGAAAAATCTTGGTGTGCTTCACCACTGTAGGAGAAAAATGTTCTCTGCAGATTTTTAGAAGGTTGAAAGCCTAAATCAGACAAAAGGTGGTACTGAGGAAAAAACAAGAGGGTGTTGAAAACTCAAGGTAGCTCTTGCCCACAGGCCTAGTTTAGGGGCATTTGAGAGTACAGTGGCACCCACTGAGACAACAGACCTTTTGTCTCCTTAGGAATTTATCCTACAAATGTGAAACAGCTGCTAGGTACCTGTGTAAAATTGAAAGACAAATACAGCACTGTTGTTTAAATGGCTAGAATATGTCAGTTTAGTTAATACTCTACTTTTTTAATGAAAAGAAATTTTGTTAGATAAGGGTGTTGAGGAATTTGTTTGCTTTGGTAAAACCCAAATAGTTTTAATGAAATCATTGCGTTTAATTGAAATTTCAAGGAAGGTAAAAATAAATGTTCTTAGAGGTTCCGTATATAGAATCTTCAAAATAATTTTAACAGCATTTATCATTCAACAGCTGGAGACACTAAATGTCACTACTGCTCATCCGACAGTAAAACTAATATTCCTGTTTGCAGGTATTGTTCACAATGCCCTTATTTTTTCCCCTTCATAAAATTATATTTGGATTATACATATTGTAGTAAAACCATGGTAACTATACAAATGCTAACATAAAATCGTGGCCCAAGATGTTTTATTTCAAGATGATCTTTGTTACTGTGGTTACAACAAGTTTATTGTAGTTATAAATACAAATAAACTATACTGTAGTTTTATCTCAGCATCTCTATTATAACCCAGATTTGCTTCATGGAACAGTAGCTCTTATGGTTTCTTTGTAATCAATGCTATAGTTTTATTTTCTAACTACTCGGATTTTATGCCATTCATCCTGAGGCTGGAAGCTTTTAAAGGCAGATGAGCAATGGGATGAAAAACAAGTTGGTTTTTACTTTAAAGAAATCTGAGGATCCTTCATAGAATCATAGAATCATTTAGGTTGGAAAAGATCCTTAAGATCATAGAGTCGCATTGTAAACCTAGCACTGCCAAGTCCACCACTAAACCATGTCCCTAAGCATTACATCCACGTCTTTTAAATACCTCCAGGGACGGTGACTCAACCATTTCCCTGGGCAGCCTGGTCCAATGCTTGATAAAGTGAAGAAATTTTGGTGAAGAAATTTTTTCCTAATATCCAATCTAAACCTCCCCTGGCGCAACTTGAGGCCATTTCCTCTTGTCCTATCACTTATTACTTGGAGAAGAGACCAACACCCACCTCGCTACAGCCTCCTTTCAGGTAGTTGTAGAGAGCAATAAGGTCTCCCCTGAGACCTTATCATCTTGTATCTTGGTTCCCAGTAATTTGGTGAAGTCTATAAGATGCTTCTGAGATCCTCTAAGAGAAAACTTTATGCAAGAGCTATAATACATGCATACATAAAAGTATTTATATCTTCGGCTACAAACACACATATACATGCATATTTCTAATTTGTTTTTATACATGTATATACATACATGCATGCAGAAGTATATATGGCACCAACTATATGACATACTTATATTGTGTTAGCATTTTTTTATAACTGCAAATTATCCTTTATACCATCAGCCATTTTTCTTTTTTTGTTTTAAAAAATTATACTCTTCCATTAAAAGAAAAAAAAAAAAGAAGAAATCTCTCTTATCAGGTCTTCTTATGTTCCTCTATTTCTACACTGTAGAAGAAGAATGTATGTAGGGCAAAGAGGAGCACTTACAGACTAGGAGTGTCTTTTTGTTCTGTGTTGTAGTTTGGTACGAAACAAAAAACTAACAGGGTGTCCTGAAGTGATACCTTACAGGGTGTCTATTCTAGACAGAATATCATGTGAACGAACATATTTAAGAGTCTAGGAGAGAAAGCATGAGCAGTATGGGACCTACACACAGTGACACAGTGAGATTTCACCATTTACTTTTCTTGCTTCTGTAGAGCATAATATTGATGTTTTGGTTGCCCATAGACAGTTTTCATACCAGATTTGAGAAAACATTCAAGCCATATCACCACACTTTGCACTTTGATTTTTTTCAGAAGAAATAAGGCACCTTCACTGGTACTTGATTAAAGACTTTTTATTCCCAACAAGTTTTCATGTTTATTGGACCATTTGGACTTCTAAAGATTAATTACTAGGCTCAGGAGATCAGAATATGCTCACAGAAGTGAGTAATAATTTTAAAATTACACTACCAGGACCTTGACTTTTTAAGCATCTCAAAAGGGTGAATATGGAGAATTCTGATTTCCTTCTCCTAGTGAGGCCAGGGGTGACATGGGTGAACATTTCTTTCAGTACTTCTGATTTTGATCCTTGCTGAAGCACACAGCTTCTAAACAGTGAAACAGAAGTAGTAACCCTTGTTGAATTTATTTGGTTCCTAACTGGTTTGACGACCCGTAGTTGATATGTACCAATTAGGTGAGTATGAAATATCATAAAAGCCTAACAGCAGGTCTCAAGGAGCATATAGAAAAGGTTAAAATAATTACTTCCTCAAAAATAGCTCTAATAGTCTTCCATGTTAGCTATATAAGGTGAATTTTTTGATTTTGAAAGGTTAAATATGGAGCACACCTCAGGCAGCTTCATGGCTGGAAATAAAGCAGATTTCTTAAAACTATATACCTAGCTGTTTCTCTGTGTCTTGCAACATTTTACACTACAGTCCAATTAGCTGTACTACATGCTACCAGTTCGTAAGTGAAAACTTTGCCTTCGTTGTGTTTTCATTACATTTCCAATAGTCTGTTATGGAATAGAGATGTGGTTTACAGTATGATCAAAGACGTTAATGTACCACCTGTTCTGTACCATACTTAGTCTGTTTAATGGAATAAAGGTTGTAGTAGGAATTCCTTTAAACATCCAAAGAAAAGAATTCAAAAAGATTCTACTGCAGATTATATAGGACAACCACACCATATACCCTGTTTTCTCCTTTCTTTTGTGCTTTTAACTTCTATTTAGATCTCTCATCTATCTACAAGATAATGGTAATGATGCATTTAAACATAGGTTTGGAGCACAAAGGTCTACTATCTCAGTGTTTTTACTTTGCCAAAGGCTATTATACAATACAGCTTAGAAACAGAAAACAACCTTGAAAAGTCTTTACATTCTTATCTGGTTTCTAACTTCTCACATATTTCTGCTTTTAGAGCCTAGTAAGGTTAGAACACTTAAGCCAGTGGTCTTGACTGATAATTTGGTGGCTAACATTGGTGCTTAAAGACAAAAGACCAAACCCAAAAAGCACAGGGTAACTGAGAAAATCTGTTCTACATGAAAAGCAATAACAGGTCTTTCTTTCTTCTCTAGGACAGTCAGATTTGGCATCTGTAATAATGTAAGAGTTGCAAACAGATGAGTTATTAAAAATTAATCTCTACATTAAAATGCCTGTGTGACTAATAGGAAAAAACCCTTCCATATAGCGCTATAAATCTTATTGCTAGCACTAAACCCTTCTAATGATGGGTTAGACTAACGAAACATGTTAAAATTTATGTGCAACAAAGACTAATGTGATTTTTTAAAATTCCATCTTTAGCATGGAACTAAATAAGGGATCTCTTCAGGAATCCAAATAAACAAGTAGTGCAAATCATCTACTACTCCCCTAAGTATCCTAATAGTAAATAGTTGTAGGTGATCAGTTTCTGCTGATTCAGAAAAGAAAGAAATTAAAACAAAACCTAGCTGTCTACAACTACTTACTATCAAGATACTTAAGAGGGAAGTAGTTGATTTGCACCCTCATTTGGATTCCTTAAAAGATCCCCCTTTATTTTTTTCTTCTTTTCTGTGATTACAGCAGGAGCTGATTCAGCCCTGTTGCTTTAAATACACCAACATACGACTATAATTCAGAAAGCTTTAAGTAACTTCGAACACGGGGTCTTTATTTTGATCTTGGCTATAATGACTGCAAGCAGGAATGTTTCTACTAGTATTTGAATGATAACAGTATTTTAGTTATTAAAATGTTTATATTTTTAAGGAATTGAGAATTTAGAAGATGCCACCTTTCTGCAGATTTAAGTGAGAGTCAGATTTCTACACACCTTCACAATGTGGTTCTGTGAGTTTAAGTCTGTTTCTGAGATTCATGAAACAGATTATTGATGATTTCAATTTTTTCAGTCTTCAACTGCCCTTCCACTTAAAATTCTGTTGTTTAGCATTCTGTTTTTAGAAGCAGCAGGTAATGAAAATTAGGTAGATCACTGCTTCTTAAAATCCTTGAAAACATTTATATCATGCATTTTCTCTGGTCTAAAAGCATTATGAGTATTTGTTAGGAGTGATCTCTATAACTCACAGGCTCTGGGGTGCACATTTAAGTATTTAGCTCAAAGCTCAGTCATGTATTTCTTCTGGTAAAAAAAAGTTTCTTTGTTAACTGTACTTTTCAAACTAATGATCTATTACAATCCCAAAGAACAAGAATATATTTCTGTATGAAACCACAACCCTTAAGAAAGTTTTCAGTGTTTGAAGAACAGTTCAGAAAGAAATAAGTACCATATTACTAGCATTGTGTGAAAAGTGGCCAGATGATAATACAAAATACAGGTGCTTAAAGGAGTTTATGGGCATTAGCTGTCTGTCCCACTGAAAATCAGTAAAATGAGTTGCTAACTATAATAACGCTTTGAAAATGTTGGTATTGCATGCAGAATGCTAAAACTCTATACTTTTGGGTGTGTCTGTATGTTGTACAGCAGCACTTTTATAAAATTCTTTTTGTCAAGAAACAGTTTGTGAAATGCTAATTACTGTTTAGGGTTTTATCCATCTCAAAAGGAAAACAACAATATCCCATTAAATGATTGGAATATTGGTGAGGAGAAAATTATTAAAATACAAGCCTTAGAGAGAGGAGAGTTTGTATAGAAAGTCAGTAATGATACACTGTAAAATTATGGGGAAAAGATGTAATATAATTGGGAGCTAAATGAGAAGCTAAGCATCACTGAATCCATCAATGACAGGTTTAGGGTCAATTCACCCAAAACCCTAAAGTAATTGGAAATTCACCCTAAAGTAATTGGTTACTGACATGTCTAGAATCAATCAAAAGTCAGTAATGAGCCAGAAATACTAGTCCCCTTTACCTATTTGTGTGAAATAGAGTTGTCAGTTTCAGAGTATATATGAAATACAAGCTTTAGGATGTGAAGGGGCTCCAAAAGGAGGTGAATGTTCTTTTGTCAGATGGGAGTGAACCTTCTGTTTCCTTCTGGATCACTGATTCAGACAGTAAACACCGGGCTTTTTTCGGTACCCTGTACTGACAGTGAGCACTGGATTATATCCATTTAAGGTTTTAACATGCTACATAAACCCCCTGTCAATCTCTAGGTCCTCTGAGATCCACACAGTTACCTATCTGCTGCATTCCTGGACCCAGCAGGACCTGGCATAAGGGCAAGGACTCAGTGGGAGACTAAGCAATTAGTGATCCAATGGCACTAGAGCAGTTTCTACCCGTTTACTCGTTATTGGTATGATACTGAATGAGAGAGCTTGGGGCAAATCTGAGCAGTCAGGGACCAGAGCATGCACCACCTCACCAACCCTGCAAGGGGTTTTGCTCTCTGCTCATGTCAGTTCACAGATAAGGAGGCTTATAGCTGTCCTCCAAGCTCTCCAAGAAAAAGCTGAAAGAAGCCTCAGTGAGGCTCATTGAGGGGGCCCCAACCATCTACTGGGTGATGCTCTTGTGCTTGATCCCCTCCTGGGTTGTGCTGCAGCCACGCTGCAGTCAGGCACCCTGTTGATGCAGATTTGGCCTCCCGGCTTGCCCATAGACCTGCCTCATCTGCAGACTCACCTCATAGGTCTCTGGGCTCCTGGTAGGCCATCAGCAGGCCTGTGCTACACTCTGTGCTTGGGGATAGCAGGACTTGTCCTTGTTAGTGAGGCTACTGCCTCTTCCTGCCTTGTGTGGTGCTCTTCCTTTGCGGGGCAGCTTGCCTTTGCTGATCCCTTTCAAAACCCTCAGAGAAGCATTTAATAATGCTTCTTGCATTTGGAAGCCCTGGAGCTGCTTGCCTTGGTGACTGAGAGTTGTGGAGAGAGTTAATGAGGCCACCTGTAATAAAAGCAGGTTTCTCAGTCGGATGTACATCAGTCAACCAAAAATACATCATTGTTGGAGAATGGTTCCAAACCTCCCCAGATCTGTTTATTTAAAAATAGAAAGGAAGATCTTTCAGAAGACCTTAATCTGCAGGGGAATTTAACCTCAGGAAAACATGCAGTCATACGACATCAGAATTGCAGACTCAGGACAGCAGGGACCTTGGGGGGGGTCTCCAGTCCCACCCCCGGCCCAGAACAGCCTCAGCCATGGCATCAGAACAGGCTTTATCCTGTGGGAGCTGGAAACAGCTGCAGCCTTGTCTTTCTTACAAGCTTCTCACTGATGTCTGACTCCTCCCTTAACAGGCTACTCCTCCCTTAATGTCTGACACCATTATGGCAGGTTGAGAAAAGTCAAGAGGGACAACTTGTTTTCAGAGAACCAGACTATCCTCTGAAACAGCAGAAACCCATGAGGTACGTGAGGTGAAAAGTGGCATCGTTTTCCTCTTGGGCATCATAATGACAGATTAACCCATTAGATTCTAATGTATTGGTTTATCTGTTATCTTTAAAGAAGTCAGTGGTGTTGATTAGTTAGGTTAAAGTTTGTTTAACTCTCATGTCTGTCTGTCACCCACTGTCCAAAATTGCACTCTCTTCAGACTGTATTGTTCTCTGATTTCTAGAAAAACCCTGTGATGTGGTAGGAAAACCCACTCTTCTTGGGACGGCTCTTCCCTTCCCGTTTGGTTCCATCATTTGAACTCATCTCATAAGGTTCCTTACGACACGTGTCAACTAAATTTCTATTGCTACTCAAAGCACCAAGGACTGGCATGCCATACATTCCTTTTCATGCAGAAAAATGTGGTTTTGTCTGAAATTTACAATAAAATGGTTTAATTAAAGGGAGTTTTACATCAAACTTTTTTTTTTCACTTTTACATCAAACTTTTTTTTTTCACTTTTACATCAAACAATATATGCTAATAAGCCCCAATTTGACTCCATAATTACAAGGATCCTTTATCTGGACCAAAAATTCCATGCAAAAAGGTAATATGTTAATGCTTAAGGTTCTTTGTGGTTTTTTGGAGCCTGATCCAATGGTTAGCTTGTTTCAGATCAAAGATTTTCCACAAGCATTACAGTTCTCATTAGAAGGTCAACAACTTTCCTCGTCCTTCTTATGTTAAGCTTGATTCTGTCAGAGCTTAAATAACTTTGGTGTGAATAACTTTGCAAAACTCTATAAGCTGAAACTTTCAGCCTTGTGTGGCTTGAGATTTTTGTTTATAACATTTCTGGTTACTGCTTTTCATTACCTTCTGTAGCTAAATTTAGCTGAACCATCTGAAGATATTGTTTCAAATTTTCTTTTTTCTTTTTGTATGTGCAGTAATCAAATCATTGCTCTTAACAGATTCAAATCTCATTAAAATACAGCTTTTGGCAACCACAGTGCTCTAATGTAGCAACGCAGATCCTGTAGGCGAAAGGCAATGCAGTTCATCTGGTAATGTGGTTGGTACCTCAGCTTCCCCAAAATGTGCACAGTTGCGTACCTGTCTTGAGCTTACCAGTAGCTGGTGGGTGCACAAGTTCTGGGGGAACTTGTAGCAGTGAAGGAACTCCTTGTAAATACAGTGTTTTCCGGAACACCACAGACAGGGAAGAGTAGCGCTGCTCAGCAGCAAGCAGTCCCTGCTGCAGAAGTCCACAGTGAGAGTCACTAGAAAATGAAGCTGTCCATAGAAGTTTTATCCTCCAGAAGAGGTAGCCTCATACGGATGTCAGTTTTCTTCTCATTGCAAAGCATGTTCTGGAGTGGCAATATACACCCTTATTTTATTCAGGCCTCCTCTGTCTGCATTAACTGCCTGTCCCCTTTTCTTTACTGTGCCACACTAAGCAGATTTTGTGTTTTTTATAGAGGATAGATAAATTTCAGTAGTAGCTGTTGCGATCTCTGTTTATAAGCTTTGGAACTGCAATTATCCAGCACAAAGTATAGCGCTGGCTCTATGAACAGCTCCTTGGGAATGCAAGAAGCAGCTCAATCTACTCTCTAATYTTGCAAAAACTTCAACTCCTTGCTTAGAAGTCAAATGATGATTAGGTATCCTTCTTCCACATCACCAAAATTCAGATGCCTGCATGAGGAGCTGCTAGGAGATGCCAAAAGCCATTTCAATGAAACAAGTATGAAACGCTGTGCTGTTTTTGGCTGGGTAGAGTTACTTTTCTTCATAGTAGCGAGTATGGCGCTATGTTTGGGATTTGTGCTGAAAACAGTGTTGATAATACAGGGATGTTTTCGTTACTGCTGAGCAGTGCTTACACAGAGTCAAGGCCTTTTCTGCTCCTCACCCCACCCCASCAGCGAGTAGGCTGGGGGTGCACAAGACACAGGGAGGGGACACAGCTGGGACAGCTGACCCCAACTGACCAAAGGGATATTCCATACCATATGACGTCATGCTCAGCATATAAAGCTGKGGRAAGAAGGAGGAGGGGAGGGATGTTCGGAGTGATGGCCTTTGTCTTCCCAGGTAACGGTTAGGCGTGATGGAGCCCTGCTTTCCTGGAGATGGCTGAACACCTGCCTGCCGATGGGAAGTAGTGAATGAATTCCTTGTTTTTCTTTGCTTGCATGTGCAGCTTTTGCTTTACCTGTTAAACTGTCTTTATCTCAACCCACGAGTTTTCTCACTTTTACCCTTCCGATTCTCTCCCCCATCCCACTGTGGGGGAGTGAGCGAGTGGCTGTGTGGTGCTTAGTTGCCGGCTGGAGTTAAACCACGACAAAAGCAGAAAAAAATATAACACATAAACAGCATTTGTTTTAAATGAAACACACGGAGACAGTCTAACCTTTTATGTGCATTTTGCATGATTTTTTTCATTCACAAGGTCCTTTGTTCCTGATTTAGACAAACACTTAAAAAAGAGATGCAATCAGGAGAGCAACCAACCACCATTTTTTTAATCTAGGAAGGCAGTGAGGCAGCAACACCTCCTGCCCTGACTTGGAGCCAGTAACAGAAATTAGCAATGCCATCTGCAGCATTGAATATGCATTTAAAGGACTCCATGTGCTTTATAGTGAGCATCATGGTATTCACAACAATTTTGGCTAACCTAGCCATACTTGTAGTCATCTTTTAGGAAATTAAAAGTCCCAAGGACATAAAGAATTTAAAGACTGGAGAATGGCCATATCCTCTAGTCTGGACAAGTCTGGACTGTCATCTGGCTTATCGGAAATTGTCCACTTCACCTTATCGCCTTTCTCACTATATCTTAAATTATTTTCTTTTTTTCCAGACGTAAATGCAGGAGCTCCAAAATGTGGGGGTTTTTATATGCTCTAGTGGCATTACTTGGCAATCTGCATGCTATGTTTTAAGCAGTTTTTGTGTGAAGTGAGCCTGCGGGCACTGCCTTGGCTGACYTACCCTGAGCTAGCCTCCTCTCTCAACTTTTTAAACTATTGTCTAGAAATTTGATTCTTTAGACTATCCATGACAAGGGTTACACAATCTTAATGGAGAAATTTTAGTATCAGACTTTGTCATATTTATTTCACTGGCATAATAAACATCAAGCCATCATTTCACGTGGCATCGTATGTCTGGATGAGTGAAACGTAAGGACAAATATTTCAAGTTTTAATTGGATAATTATTGGTGTATCTCTTCCCTTCATTAAAAATCAGGACACAGTTTTTGAGATGCTATCTGACTGTACTTCCCAAAGTTTGCTCTTTGATTTTAACTTCTGAGAATTATTTTGATGTGTTCCTTTTTTAGAGATAAGGCACATGTTGGGGTGGGTTATTGTTTTTATTTTACATAATGTGTTAATGATCATCTCTCTTTTTCTCTTTGGCATCTTTGGCCTTAGAAGAAATCTTAGCATTGGTGGATTTAATGACATAGAAGTTGAGACAACACGGTCGAGGAAGTAAATGTTCTTGTTGAAACTGCTTCAGTCAGTGTTTTTATTGTTCTGTTTCTGTTGTTGATTCAAATGTAACAGCTGAGTGAAAAGTCCCTTTGATAAAAGATTTTCTGGTTGTGTGCTTTTTACACTAGACAGAGAAAACTCAGTCCTCCCCTCTGAACACTATGAAGTTCTCAACAGAAATTCGCAAAATCAGAATTTCATGTTGCTCAGTTAAATTGTATAGTGAACTTTAGAAAACAGTTCAAAATAAACCCTTTTAAAACAACTTTCTTTTTTTTTTTAAAGTGTGAAACTTGAAGAGTGTCTTTATACATATAAAGCAAGTAGAAATGGTAATATATTACTTGCTTCCTCTTTCCTGTTTTGCAGGTCACTTTTATCAATGTTACCACACCAGACTCACAGGATTTTAGGTAAGGATTCTGAACTTCTATAGAATATCTCTTTTAAAATGAAATTCTAGCTGACAAATGAGTTCATAGATAACCAGTATTTTTTTTCTTTCATTGTTTCTTTGTGCTTGACCATTTTGATTTCCTAGAAATTATTATAATGAGCCCAGAGTTGACAAACATTTTAAGCAAAATGTTAAAATAAGCTGAGCTATTGATTGTATTGATAAGTTTCTGAGCATCAACTTTATTCTCTATTTCACTTTAATTCTTTAATTTTGAGAACTTTTATCAGATCACTGTAAACATGCCTGCAGAAAGGAAAATGCTTCAAAAAACTCCTTATTTATTGTTTATTTTTATAGTTTTCTTAACGCTTTTTCCTAATTCTTCCCCTGGAAAAAAAGGGGACCTATTTCATAGAATCATAGAATCATAGAATAGTTTGGGTTGGAAGGAACCTTTAAAGGTCATCTAGTCCAAACCCCCTTGCAATGAGCAGGTACATCTTCAACTAGACCGGGTTGCTCAGAGCCCTGTCTAACCTGACCTTGAATATTTCCAGGGATGAGGCATCTACCACCTCTCTGGGCAACCTGTGCCAGTGTTTCACCACCCTCAGCGTAAATAATTTCTTCCTTATATCTAGTCTAAATCTACCCTCTTTTAGTTTAAAACCATTACCCCTTGTCCTGTTGCAACAGGCCCTGTTAAAAAGTCTGTCCCCATCTTTCTTACAAGCCCCCTTTAAGTACTGAAAGATTGCAATAAGGTCTCCCCGAAGCCTTCTCTTCTCCAGGCTGAACAACCCCAACTCTCTCAGCCTTTCTTCATAGGAGAGGCGTTCCATCTCCCTGATCATTTTTGTCACCCTCCTCTGGACCCGCTCCAACAGGTCCATGTCTTTCTTGTGCTGGGGAGTCCAGAGCTGAATGCAGTACTGCAGGTGGGGTCTCACCAGAGCAGAGTAGAGGGGCAGAATCACCTCCCTCGACCTGCTGGCCACGCGTCTTTTGATGTAGCCCAGGATACGATCAGCTTTCTGGGCTGCGAGCCCACATTGCCAGCTCATGTCCAGCTTTTCATCCACCAGTACCCCCAAGTCCTTCTCGGCAGGGCTGCTCTCAATCCCTTCATCCCCCAGCATGTATTGATATCGGGGGTTGCCCCGACTCAGGTGCAGGACCTTGCCCTTGGCCTTGTTGAAACTCATGAGGTTCACACGGGCCTACTTCTTGAGCTTGTCGAGGTCCCTCTGGATGGCATCCCATCCCTCAGGTGTGTCAACCACACCAACAGCTTGGTGTCGTCTGCAAACTTGCTGAGCGTGCACTTGATCCCACTGTGTCACTGATGAAGATATTAAACAGCACCGGTCCCAATACGGACCCCTGTGGGACACCACTTGTCACTGAGCTCCATCTGGACATGGAGCCCCTTGACCACTACTCTCTGGATGTGACCATCCAACCAATTCCTCACCCACTGGACAGTCCATCCACCAAATCCATACCTCTCCAGTTGAGAGAGAAGGATGTTGTGGGGGACCATGTCAAAGGCCTTACAGAGGTCCAGATAGACGACATCTGTAGCCCTTCCCATGTCCACTGATGTAGTCACTCCATCATAGAAGGCCACTAGGTTGGTCAGGCAGGACTTGCCCTTGGTGAAGCCATGCTGGCTGTCTTGAATCACCTCCCTGTCCTCCATGTGCCTTAGCATAGCTTCCAGGAGGATCTGTTCCATGATCTTCCCAGGCACATTTAATATGGTATTTCTGAAAAAACCCACATGGCACTTCTATCGCATTTTCCAGTTTATTCTCAATACTTGCAAAAAGTTTTTAAAGCCATACATACTACAAAATCAGATCACTATAGTTGTCCAAGGAACTTGTTTTCTTTTGTCCCTCTGTTCCACCTCACCATTTTACTGAAGAACAGAGAAACACCCCATCCCAAGTCCTGAAACTCTCACAAGTATACTTCTATAATAACTGTTGGTGTTACACCCTGTGACCTGATAACTGATATAAAGCTTCCCATGTACTGTGTCTGAAAAACTGGATTATCAACAGGTCTCCTACTCTTTTCACAGGGACTCTGAGAATGTGGTTTAAATGATCTAAACCCAGGACTTTTCAGAAGCACTAGAAAAAGCATATGTCAAAAGACATCATAGAAACGTGTGGCTAGCTGTAATGATGAAGGATTTCCCATGTGAACAATCACTCCAACCCACACTGTTACTTTCCATTTACTTATGTCACTAAAGAAAATGGCCCTTGCAGAGCCACTGACCCTTGCTTGTGGGCTCAGCTTCCATATTCTGTTTACAATATTGCACACCATTGCATGACAACCACCTTAAGCAGAATTGACTTTCTACAGAAAGGATATGTGTGTGCCAGGGATACAGTCATTTCTCAAGGAATTAAACAGATAAACGGCTAAGCTGTGGGACACTTTGTCCATGAAACAAGATCAAATGTAGGAGTTGCGTTGTACGTAAGGTGAAAGACACTGATGGTGTAACATGGAAGGTAGCATGCAAAAGCAATTCCAAATAGAATAAAGATAAAGAAAAAAAGGTGTGTGCTCACAACTGACAGGTAGATTAGAACTAGTTATCCTACTAGCTTGGTTCTCTGTTGTCATTAAATAGTTATTCATACTTTCAACCCATGTATCTTCTGCCTTTCCCTTTTTTCCCTGTCTATCTTTCAGAAGGACCCACAATTAAAGAAAAGAGATCTTATCTCTGAAGCAGAACATGTGAACACATTCTGTCTCAGTGAGGATAAAATTATTTTGTAAAACAGATAAGAACATCAAGAATGTTGTTTTCTTTATATTTTAATTTTTAGTGAACACCTAATAATAAATTACTTGTCTTTTTATATTTTATTGCTTGGAACAAATCTTGAATTAAAGATCTGATTCTGCTACCCTGACACATTTAAAATTGCATCATCTTTTTTGAATGCAGCAAGTAAGTTCAGTGGGGTAACTGAGCATGGTAACTGAGTTATTATTGAAATATTGAAGTGTGACCCACAGCAACTGAACAAGTAAAAAAGGCTGCAAAATGTCCTGCCTTGAACTGAATTAGTTATGCACAAGTGAAAAATAAACCTGTGATGAATATCCTCCCGAAGGTTCTCGGCAGGGTTTGGGTCCAAACATAAATGAAGAGTAAGTGCCACGGGTCCAGTCAGTTCAAATCTGTGAACTGTAGGAATGAGAAGAGTTGGCTGGATGTACAAGCTAGGATTTGGGAGGAAAGTAGGAAGAAGGTCATGAACTGTTGGTGATGTAGGCTGTCAGAAATTGCTATTTGTACCCTTCTGCTTCACGTGAGTCACAGTTTATGTGGATCCCTCTCTGTCCATCTCTCAGAAGCATACAGAAGGTTCTCCAGAAAACAGCAGCTTTCTGCCCAGCTCACCGCTATTTTGGCACTGTTTGTTAAAGGTCACTTCCTCTGCAAAAATTCTGGTAAAGAAAGGAAAGGGAAGGAAAAGCTGAATGAAAATGTGAGGGGAAACTGCTTCCTATAGCAACAAACAGTGGTAACTCAGCGTCCTACCAACAATGCCAGTTTTCAGATATTTGCCACAAGATTATGACTTTTCTAGGTGGGTGAGGAGGGTTTTCTTCCGACAGGTGAAAACTGAACTATTGTACAGCAGCTGCCATCGTTGACTGCACTCAACACTTTTCTGTGCTTCTTTGGATCGCATTGGTAATGTGCTTGAAAAGGACAAATTTTCATGCTGCTTTAAAACCCAAAGTATGTATGCCAGCTGTCAAGCTTTTATGTGAGTTACAGCGTATCTATACTGCAAAATACAATCTTTACAGTCTAGTCATGAGAAATGTCATAGGGAAAGGTGATGATATAGTCATTTACCCTACAACATGCATGACTAGATAGCTGTTTACCATTCCAGTTAATGTTCCTGGTTCTTCTTACTTCTGTTGCTGCTTATAAGCAGTCTTATTGCATCAGCCAGCAAAAAGGACATCATCTCCCAGATTTGTCATGGTCTTGGCTGTTACACAAAGGTTCAGTTTAAAAAGTTTGAGACTATGGGTGTAATTAAACTGTGGAATGGATTAAATTAGTATCTTGTTGGCTGTGAGAGACAATGCCAAGTTATCCAAACTAGGTTTATTAAATATGCCTCTGTACTCATTTGGAGGAAAGTGTTCATATTTTTAAATGAAATCTATGACTACAAAATACCACTTAATAATAGTAGATACTGATGAAGTTTTTATTTCCTCTGCCTGCTATTTCTTGTGCCTGCTTCTCCTGCTGTGTTGTACTGTATCTTGACAGCCATTTCATTTTAAATTAATGTTTTCATTTTAAGTTAATATTTATCAATATTGAATTTTAAAATAAAGATACAGTTTTATTTGAAGAAAATGGAAAATAAAGCAATTTTGTCATGAAAGGGAAAGGAAGGGAAAAGGCACAGAAAAATACCAATTGTCCCCTTAGAAGGCAATTTTTTTTCTTTTTGAAAGCATGCTTATGTATTTTTTTCTGTGTACCACAAAGATAGCCTTTTTTTAATGAAAAAGAAAATTGCATTACTATTTCCCTACTTTAATAAGCTGTAACATTCATAGTAATCACATTTCTTTTGATAATCAATTACAGGGGGTAATTGATTATTTAGATCTAGTTTTAAGTGCTGCTCATGTAATTACGGATGTGAATAGTTTTACAAATGCAAATAAAAAGTGCATTTTGTTATGGGAATCCTCTGCCTATCACACATGCAAATGCCTATTTATGTATAAATTTCTTAGGGCTGTTTAAATATGTGTTCTGAACACATACTTGACAGATAACATGTATTGCCTGAATCTATAAGCCTTGTTTTTTAAAATTTTCTATAAAGTGAACTAGTCTTGGAATATACTTTATTAGTCTGTATGGAACACATATTATTTATGTCCCAACCCAAAATGCAGCAAACTTACCAAAGTGAATAAAAGCTAATGAGAACAGCTGGTGTGTTTCATGGTTTTGGTAGGGATGCAACTTGAATCATCCTACAGTATGTGGTCAGTTTTGTGATGATCTTCACTCTTGAAATATCTAAACTGAATATTTTACATTTTTTTCTCTCTTTAGCTCCAAGTGTCACAACCCCTAGTACTGGGAAGCATAATCACTGGACCAACTGCCCACATTCAGTGAATTCAATCCGTATATGCCCAGCAAGTCAGTTGCATCCCACATGGCATTGTCCTGCTCCATACATGTATGCACTGATGAATTCTACAACACAGTGTCAGAGGTCCAAGATTTCCTGGACAACTGCATGATCACAAGTATCTTTCCCTGACTGAAAATCACTAGGCAGAAATTGCAGAATGCTAGCCTAACACCATAGGGTGCTTGATCCTGGATGTAATCACAGCACAGCTGATGAGATGGGACCTCATGTGCAACCTCTACAGAGGGAGTTGTTTCCAGTCCTAGGGTGGGTCGGTCCTTGCTTTGTGTAGCTAAATCTTGAAAACCTCCAGCAATGAAGATACCACCACCTCTTCTGGACATCCTGTTTCAGTGCTGGAAATTGTTTCACCTAATGTCCAACCCGACCTGCTCAACCTGCAATTTGTGGTGGGTGTCACTTTTTAGGTCATCTACCAATAACAAGTAGAATCTGTCTTGCATTTGTAGCTATCTTTCAAATAGCCGTAGGATGGTATCATATCATCCCTTAGCCTCAACACTCACCAATTGCTGTAGGAATTATACAAATACTAAGGTAATAACAGCACCAAGAAGGAGAGAAACTGTTAGGCAAATATAAATACAAACATATATACAAAACACAAACTAATGAACAAACTAAACTTTGCTGGATATGTAGGTCTGCAATACAGTGTCTTGTATTACAAGTTTCTACATGCTAAAGCAAGGACACATTCACTGTATATGTGATCATATATCTTTAAACTTCTTTGGAGAATTATATCCTGAAAATTCTTAATTAAGAAAAAGCTACACTGAGACACCAACCTGGCACATAACTGACCTAAGACTGGGGGAGTGGAGAGATTTTTACCCTGTGTGTGGCTCCTGAGCTGCATCATGGTATTCTCCACTGCCACCGAGGCACTGGGCCCAGTGATGCAAATCAGTCTGATCTGGATAAGGAAAGAAAATCCCATAAATGAATTCTATGTGTCAAACTGCTATGTTGTGAAAATTTGATCCCTAGGTCTAAACAATGGTACTGAGTAAAAACCAGATCACTGCAGGAGCAGATGGTAGTGTTTGCAGCTTTGGGATACACTTTAGGCACATATTCACCATCTGCCTGCACAGCATTTTCTCAAATTTTGCTAAATACTAAGTTTATTGCCACTAAAGCTTACGAGCATTATGAGACAAGTTACTGAGTCTCACATTCAGTCAAACATTTTTTTAGCAGTGTATTGTTAGTCAGATAAATAGCTTGGAAGGGCTGTGATGAGCATCTCCTCCCCACCCCCCCATAGCTACTCCCTTAAACAGATCCTCTCTCTTTGTTTAACTCATCCCTTTGCTTTTTCTATATAATCTTATTATAAAATATTCAAAACATATCCTTTACAGCCCTCAGAGGTTTCTTAATGATAATTTTTTATTTTATTTTTTGCAAAATGTGTGCAAGTTAATGGTGCTTTAAGTGCTTTCTGATATTTTGACACCTGTTGTTTCATTTTCTCTCCCATTTTAATAGTTTTTTTTTCTCAGAAATGTGACAATTGTTTCTGTTATAGACGAGTCAGTTGCCACAAAGTGTCTTTTCTAACCTTCTTCCACTGAGAATCACTTTGTAATCAAGGGAATGGGCTGGCAGCTACATTTTTGATAAAGCATCTGTGTTTTTTCCTGTAACTGGTTAATATAAATTTCTAAGTATATCTCAGGAAGGATTAGTCCAGAGAAGGTTAGCACTGAAAAATAACATCACATTGTATATCCACAACCCATTTGATTTTGCATACCTCTGATTCCTATGCTAGATTCTGTTTTGGTTTTTATGCCTGTGCTTATTATTATTACAAACATTTGGTCTTCACTCATCACCTGACCTCTGATTGCTTTATAAGGATTTTGAATTTTCAGCAAAAAAATGGTTTAATTTGGCCTTGTTTTCAAGAAGGGGGAGCCAAACATTTTCAGTCCCTGCTTAAACAAATGCATTAATTAATGTTTGTTCAAGTACTGTAGTTTTATATCAGACTAACAGGTGAACTCTGAATTTCCCCAAAGGTGATTTGTCAGTGGTTTAATTTCACAAGTTCATTATAATTGTTATTTCTTTCTACCGTTTTTTATAATACATTTGATTATCTAACCAAGAAGAGGAAGTGATGCCATATAGCTTAATGACCAAAGAAGAGAGAGATCACGTTCTCATCTATGTCTCCAAGACTTCCAGCTGGTACTAGACTAGTCTGGTCAGTTGGAGCTGGGTTTTGGTAGTCAGGTCTCATTCATGTGCATGGTGTTTCTGGTTAGGTTACACTCAGGGCAGTTTTATGGTAACAGAAATTATCACTGCAACTCATTTGGGCCATTTGTCCTTCTAGACTTGAGCCTGGATTCATCACTAAAGGTGGTGTGATTGGATTTCTGCAAAAACTTGTTGCTTCCTTCTGTACAGGTGTCATTAAACAGCACATATTTATTGAAGTGCAAGGATGTCATAGCAGTGTATAGACACAATTTCTTTAGTTGCTTTGCTATCAYTTCGTGGGATCATACAATCCACAAGTGATACTCTTGTAAGCCATTTTCTTCTCCATCAAGCTACTTACAATGTGGTATCAGAAATACTGTCCTCTTCTCAGCTGGTCCTGTGTTGCTGGCCTTTCTCTCCCTAACTACAGCCTCGATGTAAAAAATTTAGGCTGAACAAAAAGGAGGAGCTAAACAGGCTCCCCGGTGCTTCAAGGGTCCCTGTCACTGGGACCAAGACTGCAAGAAGATCTGTTTATTCGAATGAATATAAAAGTTTCTTATGGACTATTGGACCAAGCTGAACTTAGTGGTAGATGATGATGAGAGAATACAAACTCAGTATCACAATCTAAAACATGGAGTGAATGAGCCTTGTGGTCACAAAAAGAAGACAGGAAAGAGTCACTTTTTAAAAATGGACATGTCTTGTTTTTGCAGATTGGGTGAAAAAAGCTGACAGTTACGAACTATGAAATGATATTTGAGCTTGAATCTTTCAGGAGAGTCAGACAGTTATGCATATGCACATACAAAGAAGTTGTTAAAATTAAAAAATATAAGATAAAAAAATACTTCCTTGATAACTCTTAATCCTAATAGGTGGGTGGATTATTCTACTTTAAGGTATTAGGTCACAAATGCTGAACATCATGTAGTTATCTGGATATGTTTAATTAGTGCTGTTAGTAGGATAGTAAATTCTTATTAATTTGTGGAAAAGATGAAGTGACATGTCAGGGATGTTTTTCAAGTTAAAGTGTAACCATGCAAGTAAGTACACAAAGCAATATATATGAACAAGGAAGATAAATTACAAAGCATATTTCATTCTTTTTAAAAATTTCTGGTATTCAGATTTCATGGAGTGAGACCTCCAAAATACAGTGCATCCCATCTCTAAATATATCACAGGAGTAAATATAAACAATGAAATCTTGCTACTAAGAGGCTGATCACATAATATATTTAGTACATCTGTATTGACAAATATTGTGAGCTGTTATTTTAAGTTCTAATTACTGCACATTGTAGTCAAACTACCTGTATGTTGTTTGATTAGTTAATTGCTACTACATTTTTTCTTGATCAGGCTGTAAGATTTTTTATTTTTTGTTTTGCAATATTGGTATCAATAAACAGACATAATGAAATAAACACCTCACTGTTACATATTCTGTCCTCAGTTAACATAGTTAATACTGATTTATCGTTTTTATTAACATATCCTATACAAATTTATTATTTCTTTCTTCTAAATTATGTCTGTATCCAGTTGGTGCTCTATTTTGCTTAGCAATATACCAATGCAGAATATACCACAGTAGTTATCCCAAAAAATTCAGAGCATATAAAAGAGAAAGACACTACATAGGGAATGGGTATAGCATGTAGCCTGAATACTTTAGCGTCCAGAAGGAAAAAAGCTGTTTTCCACAGAAATCTGGAATTACTGCTCCATATCTCAAATCTAAATACATTGGACAAATGAAAAATGAAAAGAGAAAATCAGCTTTGTTTCAGAGAACCATCCAGAATTCTGACACCATCCCCCCCTGCCACCTCAAATCTTTCAGCTGATGTGGATCTCCAGTAAACCCACCAACACAGAATTTGCGTACATGCTGAGTACACAACGGAGGCAGATGTAGGTGTAAGAGGAATACTGTCCATGAGCCAAGAAGTCCATGACTTTCCCATGAATGCCAGAGGTGAGTATGCAGAGGGCCTCCGTTTTCCCTTATACATGTTGTTTTATACTATATGACACCATAAGGAAGATGCACATGAAATAAGGGCTGAAGCTTTTGGGAAAAGGATACCCCAGCCATTAGCATGAAGGCCTTAGTGAAGATAATCTGGAGCATCAGTGGTTGGTGATGCATCCCAGGCTTTCAGGCTTCAGTGGCTTTTATTTCCTGAGGCAAGGACAATTTATACAGCCATTGTGTATGTGTTATTCATATGCCTTTTCGCACAGGAATCACTGATTTATTCTAAGCTTTTGTACAGAAAGAGAGGAGATATAATTTTTTTTGTGTCTGGTTTAACTACAGGGGGCTGATTTAGTTGTGTACATCTTCCAAAAGCAGCAGAGCTCTGGAATTTTGGAGTAAACATTTTTATGGCTTTTATATTGTAAAATTGCCATGGATGGGAATTGCAAAGGAAATCAGTGTAAAATACTCCCCATCACAACACTCTCTGTGCTAGTTATCTGTTGAAAAGAGTTCATTTCAGGCTTGCTGCTGTGATTTGCACAACAAGCAGAATAACTTCTGACTTCCTAAGTAGCTATTTTTCTCCCTGTAAACACAGTCCTGTATGCAATTATGACAGACAATGACAGTGCAAGCCAGAGGGGCCAATGACTTGGCTATCAACGTCTGGAGAAGGTAAAAAATGGAATTTAACACTCATTAAAATCACTAGTTACCTGTATAGCATTCAGGATAAAATTACTGTCTCACATTTTCACTAGTCACTCCTAATTTCCCTTTCAAGAAAGTACATCTACTGGTCTGATAAACCTGCTTCTTGGTGTTAATGAAGGAAGGAAGTGAGGCTTCCTTCCTCTGAGAGACCTTCATATTTGATAGAAAAAAGTCATCCTGTAACTTGGAAATACACATACTCCATGAATCCTGCCCTGCAAAGACCTAAACCTATCATGCTGCCATTATTTCTTCATTCATGTAAGTAAGTAGGTGTTATTCTTGTCACCCAATTCTACATAAAAAAAAATTACTATAAATAATAATCTAAATATCCCTAAAATTTTCCATATTTAGACCGTCAGTTTCTGTAAGTGAACAGCAACCTGACAATGTCTGCCCTGAGCTGTATTCAAATCAATGAACTAGAATTAAAAGGCACGTTTACCAATTGTTAATCCCAAAATCTACAGAGGTGCCATGAAAGAGGGATCATCTCATGCATAGTTTGCTTTTCTGTTGTATATCAATAGGAAAATGTTTCATTATTTCTCAGGATACTATCTATACAGTAAGAAAAGACTGGGTGTATTAAGCTCTTTAGGTATGATTGGATTTTTATTATTACATGTAAATTTCCGTGTGGTGAACTTCCATACATCTACAGATTCAAGTTCTTCTGTCATAAATTTATCTACTGCCTATGCTACAAAAAACTGTTGGCTTTCTCCAAATGATTAAGCCAGCTTCTGTGAAGATGAACTTTCCTTCTGCAGATAGATGCACACAAGTGCACATAAGCATTGCAAAAGCTTCTGTTCCTTGCAAACAAGAGCTTTCTACAAGACAGTGAAATGCCCAAGGGTTTTGGTCTTCAGTGATTTACTTTCTGCATGTCTCACTTTGCCCAGCTCTGAAATGGCAAAAGACTTCCTGTCCATCTTTGCATAACATTTTTAAAGATGATTGTGAGCCTTCAGTGGCCACATGTAAGGCAGTAAAGAAATAGCTTATAGGCACAAGGTTTGTAATAAAGTCACTATGATAATCCAAATGGCTCTGTATTGTTCTAATGTAATCCCTAACAGCTGTATAAAGCTCTGAGTAGCTGAGAGAGACATTGCTAATGTAACTTTAATACTTCCAGGAACATTTTTTTGAAGGCATTCAGTACATTGGCCTTTTCTGAGTCATTCTGAGTCTTCTCTGAGTCACCAGTTCCCCTGACCCACTCAGCAGTGGGCCCAAAATTTCTCTAATTTTCCCTTTGTCATTTAAATACTTGTAGAAACCTTTCTTGTTGCCCTTCACAGCCTGTGCCAGATTCAACTCCAGGCTGGCCTTGGCCTTCATAACCTCATCCCTGCAAGATCAGACAGCAACTCGATACTTCTCCTGGGTCACCTGCCCCTGCTTCTATCTCTTGTACTCTGTCTTTTTATGTCAGAATTAGGTCAGTAGCTCTTGCTTATCCATGCAGGCCTCCTGCTGCATTTGCTTGATTTCCTGCTTGGCAGGATGGGCCCTTCTTAAGCTCAGAGGAGGTGATCTTTGATTATCAGCTGACACTGCTGTACCTCTTTTCTCTCCAGGGTTTCCCACAGGATTCTTCGAAGCATATCTCTGAATATGCTCTCCTGAAATCTAGGGCTGTGTTCCTGCTTTTGGCCCTACTGTCTCCCCTCAGGATCCTGACCTCCACTGCCTCATGGTCACTGCAGCCAAGGCTGCCTCTGACTTTCACCTCCCCCACCAGTTCTTCCTTCTTCGTTAAGTTTCATGTCCAATAGAGCACCTTTCCTTTGTTCGCTTCTYAGTTACCTGTGCCAGGAAATTACCATCGATGCACTAAAGAAATGTCTCAGATATTGCTTGAGCCCTGCTCTACTCTCCTTCCAGCAGGTATCAGGCTGGTTAAAGTCCCCTGAGGACCACAGCTTGTGAACGTGAGGTTTCTTCCAGTTGTTTGAAGAAAACCTCATCTACTTCTTCATCAGGTGGTCTAAGGAGATACCCATTACAATGACACCCATGTTGGTCTGCCTGCTAATCTTGATCCATAAGCTCTTGACTCACTCCTGATCCATCCCAAGGCAGAACTCCGTGCATTCCTGATGGTCTGTTACAGAAAGGGTCATTCCCCCTCCTTGCCTTGCCAGCCTCTATCCCTCCATCACAGCACTCCAGGCACTACCTACCTTTGCGGACGGGTAATGCCAGGAAAGTTTGATTTGAACTTTGCTTGAAAATACCATATATACCTTACAGGTTGGTATATTTGGATGTTTCTATTATATTGGGATTTAATCTTAAACTAAGATTCAGAACTTGATTTGAGAAAAATATCTTTAAGGCTAAGGTCCAGGTTGGTGTTCACGATATTGAAATCTCTGAAAGACTTTGATGTGAAATGTCAAAGTCATATAATTTCATGCATTCTTTTATTTTAACTCAAATCTTGTGAATATAAAATTTTGAGAGAGTTCTTTATATACAATGAAAAGTGTGAAAAAAAAGGTTTTCTTTGGACCTTTGGAACAGATTTGTCATGTTCTTAAAGGCTGTTCATCCTATATGAAAATTTCAGCAAGCTAAGGCACAAAATTTAAGCTCTCCTAATATGTGTGTAAGAGATGGGATATGAACAATTGTTTAGAGTTTGTATGAATCATTACACAGAAGCTGGGGGTAAATATGTTTACTGTCTGCAACTTTCTGAAAGCTGTTCTATGAGTAAATTTGATAGGCTCAGCCAGCAAATATGTAAGTTAGAATGATTTTGAAAAATTGCTTCTCCAGAACAATAGACAATTTCACTACCTCATTTAAAGAATAGTCAGCAGCTTCTGTCCATTACGTAAAACAATCAGAAACTTGGCTTCTTTACCAAATAGGCTATAAAATTACATATTTAGCAAATGAAATTAGAAGATTTCATTTGCTCACTTCGCAAAATCAGCTACCATGTGTTGTTTAAAGATGTGTTTAAAATATTCTAGTAGAGATAATATAAATCTAAGAAAATTTCCTAAAGGAAACATGGGGCCATATCTGCTAAATCACCATAAAATATTCATTTTTTATAAAGTAATGTTTATGATTTATTTCTTTCTTTTCTTCCATATAATAACCTTTGGGATGCACTGACTATCAATTTCCCCAGTGATTTTAATTTCTATGGTCTATCTGTGCACATTATTTCAGGCATTATATAGGTATTTGCATATCGCTATTACTGCTTTTCTGCTACTGAATGCAGAGATATAGAAATGTGGCATACATTTCCCTTCTTGCATCCTTTAATCAAATTCTTATCTCTGTATGTATTGTTATTCAGCAGCAAGGCAGGGCGACATTTTAAACAGTCCTAAGTGATGACAAGGGCAAGGCAGATGTGTGGCTATATCAGTGACAAAGCAGAGGTTGGGGGACAGCATAGGGCCATAAACACAGACATCTGTAGGTGAAAATTAAAGGATGTTCCCATTTGCTTGCTCAGACCATGTAAATCTGTGCTGGCAGGGCTGGTCTTACAACTACAAACGCCCAACAACAGTCTGCTCCCATCCACATTCCCATGCTAGTGCCAAAGTGATGACTGGGAACTTTCATTGGCAAAGACCTGTCATTTGCTGAAATGGGTAGCAGCAATCTGGGGCTTCTTGGAGAAGTTCTGCACGTAGGATACACAAAAGCGTTTGTCAGAAGCACTTTCTATGATGTGGCCCTCTTCTCCACTAGGAACTCAATTGACTGAGACGATCGTCTTATCTCCAAGAGGTTTCCAATGATGGATCTTTACCTTTTTACAGCCAAGAGGTATGCCTGCTGCAGGCCAACAAAAAGTTGACTCTAGCCTGCTTTCCAAAGAAAATTAGACTTCTGCAGTTGTGTTGAGCAGATAAACCCCAGGAATACCAACTTCCACCAAGTTTTGGACTACATGGAGCTGGTTGAACGTTAGAGAGACAAACCTTGTCCTGATGAAGCAAAGGCCATAAGGGAACCCACTGGCCCACCACATAGCTCACCCACAGAGTGAGCAGAGACAGCCCCAGCCGTGGGGAGTGTGGATGAAAGGTGACTGCTCAAAAAATATATGTGGTGGAGGGATATGAATAGGTAAGCAGGTCTATAAACTGCAAGAGGAAGAGGTGGTCTATGGAGACATGGAGCAGAATGAATGTGAGGCTTTTCTGGAGCAGGCCACGAAAAGGTGCACTCAAATCCTCTGAAATACAAGCTTTGTTGGTCCTTCTGTTCATGGAACAAACTTTGTCTTCAGTATTTTTTTAAAGCTTTCCCACCCGCGATTTTATTTGGAAGATGTTGTGCATGATTAACTAAAGTCTTGTTTCTCGAAAGAGGCTAAAATAGTTCTCACAGTAACARAAGGTTCAATTATTGCAAAAGGAGAAAAAATCTTTCTGCTTTAGATGAAAAATATACCAAAAATGTATTTTCATCACATATTATCTTTTCTAGATTGTGTTTTACCAAGTGTTTTGCCAAATATGAAGGAAAGTTCTTTGTAGCAATCCATGTAAAGCAACATAATTTGGAGCTTAAAGGTCAGGCTTATGAGTTTGTTTTGCTTGTGCTTAGTCTTCTGGTTTTAAAATTAATTGCTATTATTCTATTGCAGTGATGTAAGAGGGCTAAGCCTTGGATTTTAAAATTTCCATTCTTCTCAGAAAGGATAATTTCAGACAGGCCATCCATGAAGAACCCTAAACTAAGCTAAAATCTTCTTGTACACAGTTCTTTCACCCCTGAATTTCCACTGACTGCAGGGGAACTATGTTTCATTTATGCTAATTAAGGGACATTTGTAATTTTGCCATGTGTCTAATGAAGGGGGAAACCTTCTACTGAAGTGCTTTAGGTGATGTCTAACTTACAGATGGTGATTTGTGATTTWGCTGCCAGCTTTCTTTGCAAATAAACAGCATTTCCTTTCTGAGCTACAGCAGCAACATTGTCTAGGCACCTCACTGACTTCTCACTGTACAGCTCTGCAGAATGAAGATTAACAGTATCATGAAAAGTGTTTTCCTGAATAGGGTTACCTGGAGCTTTCTGTACATGCAATTGGCGATGATCTGTCCCCTTATGAGAGCAGAGTCTGTATGCAGCTGCCTTTACTTCAGTTATCAGACATACTTCATTTCTGTTCCCTCTGTCTCTGGTGGGAGTTCTTAAGGCAGTATTTCTTGTAACAAGAAGAATTTTCCTCATCAACATCTAATATTTTGCTCTGAATCCCTCTGGGACTTCTTCCCCCTTACCTGTAGGAGTTGTCAGCAATCCTACATATTTAGTTTTCCTACAAGTCTCTATTCTTTCAATTTTCCTCTCCAAGCTCCATTTAGCCTGTCTCACACCAGCTGCAAAGCTCTTATTAGCTTTCATCATTTCAGATTTATTTTCGAGTTTCTCAGCTTGACTTTCTATATCTTTTATATGATTATCTAGCCTTGTGCTTTTATTAAGGGAATGGTGCCTTGTGGCTCAAATACTGAGTGAGGCTATCTGGACTCTGTTTCCACTTCTGTCAGAAAGTTTCTCTGCAATCTTTTGTGTCCCAGTGTCCTAGCATTAAGGTGAGGAAACAGCATTCTCATTTCCAGGCATTATGTGAGGTATACTTCACTAATGACTGTGATGAGATTATTAGATGACAGCAAAGTGCTATTATCAGTCTTTTGACCTGACTTTCAAAACACATTAGGCTTTTCATGACTATTTAATGAAAAAGAGGTTAGCATTGAGATTGCTTGACCCATTACAAGACGCTCTTTTCACTGTTTTCACTTTGCAATACTTCAGCCATTTTGATGGAAATATCAGTTTGATACCCCGGGCTAAATGGTCAAAACCCTCCCCCAAAACCCAAAACCTACAGAAAAAGCAGTTCAACAGTTCTTAGCACAGAGATAGGAAGACTACCGTATTTTGTCCAGTACTACTACTACTACTACTACTGCTACTACTACTATTACTACTACTACAAGATACAACAGCTTCTGTGGGGACACAACTTTCCATTTTTTATTTCCCAGGTTTCAAGCACTTGATTTTACAGCCTTAATGTGTTCTTTTAACATAGTTCTTTTTATGTACAAATAAAAATCAAGGCCTAAAATTAGCAAAATGCTGTGTCTGCTCTACCAAATGCATTAGGATGAAAAAATCACTAATTCCTTGTCAGTAAATTGCTTCCAAGCTGTGGAATGGAGAACAATATAGAACAAATAAGACAAGGAACATAGTGGGCAATAACATTGTGTATACACATTATTTTAACAGATGTTTCCTATTAATAAGGTTACTTAGCGGTTCATTTAATGTATTCTTTTTTTCTTCCAACAAGCAGGAAGTCTTTTTGATTCAGTGCTGTTTTAATATTTGATAAGCACATTAGTTACAGGAAAATTTTATTAGAAAGAAATTCTTGTTTGTG
This sequence comes from Phoebastria nigripes, assembly GCA_035582835.1. Lineage (NCBI taxonomy): Eukaryota > Metazoa > Chordata > Aves > Procellariiformes > Diomedeidae > Phoebastria > Phoebastria nigripes. Next base: position 45,550 of record JAYKAV010000615.1, read on the forward strand.
ACCAGAAGGATTCTAATTTAGTATCTGTCAGCACTTAACAATAGCGGAGCAGAACAATTTCTTTACAATATATAATACTACTCCACCTAGGTATGAAAGTGTTTATAAGGAAGAACTATTATTTAGGGACATTGAGTTACAAAGAGATAAATTGATTTGCCAGGGTTTTTCTGCCCTTTAGGCTGATATGAGAGACAGATTTCTTAAACTTTTATCCATTGTGCTGTTTTTGGATCCTGGTAGTGGATCCATTTAGTTTTGTGCTGTTGTTAACAGCTGAGGAAGATGAAAGCAATGTAAGCAATGAAGAACATTTGTTAGTTTTACTCAAACATGGCAAAAATAAAACAGAATTGTGTTATAGTTTGTTTTCTAAAGAAGCTAGAGACAGCATTGACTGATAGTATTTATATGTTCAGCTTCAGCTCTTCTGGACTCCAAATTAAAATAAATAAAATTCAGCCAGGTGGTAAAAAAGAAGATGATAACAAATGATAAGGGATGCTTTGCAGAAAATGGTTTAAAATAACTACTTGCTAACAGTGGTGATTAATGGTGATTAAGCATCCAAAATTGAATGTGTGTCTATAGAGAGTGAAAAGCTAAAATTAACAACAACATCCAGAGGGGCCAGCCTGAGGATAAAGGAGTGAAGCCGCCCTGTCCCTGGCCTTGCTGAAGCTGGCCACTGAGTCTTGTGCACAGTCACAGTCTTTTAACAATAGGCTTGCACCATGTTTGTCTGCATGAGTTTCTAGTCCAGCTTCTAAATGCTATTGCAGTGAATAATAACAGTCTTAACCATGGGTGTGAGTGTTGCTTGGGAAAAACTGTTAGGATCAGGAGGAAAGACTGTAACTGAAACCAGTAAAAGGAGTCGTCTATGTCAGAAATAGATATATAATATGAAACTCACCTTAACTTCCATGTAGTATATAACTCATTTTTGCAGAAGAATGTATAAATAATACATATGAATAATAACAAAGAACTTCAGCAGTAGAAAAGGAATATGATTGCATTTTAAATCCACAGAAAGCAATTCTTGTCCCGATATTTCTCAAGCCCTTAGTGGAGAGGAACACTTCTCATTCCTCAGACTGACAAGACTTAATTTCTTTCTTCATTGCTTTAAGAACGTTGTCATTCTAAATGTTTTTCCAAGATCTGAGGTACTGATTAAGAAAGGACGGACTGAAACACCAGTTGGTAGTTCAGCCACCCAGTCATGAAACCATAAATAGGAATTTGGTTCTTTGGACTGATAAATAGATTCCTCGACCTGACATAAATGGGCCCACAGCTGTAAGGTATCATAGAAAAAGCGATTTAAATTTGTCACCATAGAGGGGAGTCTTTTCAATTACAGAAAAGCCTATCATATTCTTATACCAGTTTCCATGAGCTAGTATTCATTTACTTCCAGATATTCAACAAGGCTTGCTCTAATCAATTGCACTGCAGCTTTTCCTTCTACTCCTCTTCAGTTAATCCAAGTCAGTACAAGTCACAGTGATTGTCCAGAATATCTGTTTCCTGACTGGCTGAACCTAGAAAGAATTGAGAAACTCATGAGAAAAACTCTTTTCAGGAGCATTTAAGATAAGTTATCTGCAGTGCTTATGCGGATGCTTAAAGTCTTTCCAAGCAAAAAGAAGGAAAATGGGAGAATTTGAATAGTATTTTTCACTAGCAGTAGGATTATTTACAGATGGGAACTTGAAATAGTAGGCAGAAAAATAAAGCATTAAAATAAATGACATCCACGGTTAAGCAACAAAAGCAAATTATGTCTATAAATGACTAAAAAAAGCTATGAAGAATTTTTAATTCAGCCTGAAGTAAGGAATAGACYATCATTGTGCTGTTTGTGTCAGATCAGCTTGCAACTCACTGTGCACTGAGTCAGATTCCATATCAGTCACCACAGATCTATAATTTGCGTTTTATATACTTTCATCCCCCCCTTTTATTCCTCACTATACCTTTTTTACAATCTGTCTTCATTTTGTTTCTTTTTTTGTGATCCCTACAACATAACGTGAAACAATTCACAAAATATGATTACATCCTTTTATTTATATGTCAGTGGGAAGCAAAGACCAGAGTTCGATGTAAAAACACGGAAAGGGTACTGGGATGAAGTGGGGAGCACCTTCAATGCCTCTGTCCAACTCTTACTTTGAAAAAATGTCTGTTATTGAATGTGATTAGCTAAAAAGTAAAAGAAGTTCTTTAAACAGTTTTCACACCCTAGTTATATCATTTATGACAGGGAAAAGATTTTGTAATGTCTGGAAAGGAGTTCACCAAGTCAGAGAAAAAGGAATATGTCAGAATTTCCCTCCTTTGCGTGGCAGGATATTACAAGGAACTTCCTGCAGTAGCTAAAAGTCTTTACTAGCCAGCCATGGCTTGCTAGTGGTATTCCTCTGTTTGATTAGCCTTTTTAAATGTTTGGTCCAGGTCTTCTTGAATTGGTAAATATCTGCAGAACTGTTTTGACTTCTATTAAGGTAAAACCAGTCCAGCCTTGCCGTAAATAATAATGATGGCATAGTAAGAATCCTAGTTGGCACCCTAAAAAATTAGGCACGCTTGCCTTCCAGGTTTTATCTAGGGACCTGTGCAAGTGTTCAGTTCTGATGCCTGAAAGTTACTGAATTCATATGGTGTTACATTAAGCATTTCTGACTGTAGCAGCAACAAGCTGGTTGTGAATGGAACCACTGAAACATCTCCTTTGTGCTTACGATTAGGCACAGATGTTTCTGGTCTAGGTTGTTATAAACTCGATCCTGTTTGAACATTATCTAAAGATAATGTTCATTAGAAAGAAAATATGAACCTGATACTAAGTGAAGAAATGCTCCAAAAATCCATGGAGGACATTTGCTAAAGAAAGTACAAAGTATTTCTGTATGATAGAAAGCATCATCTCCATTTGGAGGTGGAGGAAATAGGCAGGCAGCAACAGTTAATCTTAGAGTGGTTCATAAGTTTAATATGGATCAAAAGGGTGATGAAAAAAGTGGTCTGTAAGTAAAAAAGAAAATGAAAAAAAAAGGTCTTTGCACACATTATCTGGAAGAAAAAACTCCATAAAATTACAATAACTATCTGACAGACTGTAATTTTGCAAGAGCAAACAGTTATTTCTAGGAACAGGAAAGAGTCCCCCTTCAGCATACTGCTGTATAATTGTAAAACTAATTACAGAAACACCAGCTTTTGGCAGATGGTGTTTTACTTTTTGTTGAAGTGTCTTTTGAAACAATAACACAATTCAAAAGATCACTGAAGCAACATGAACAGAAAAATATACCCAAACAAGGAGAAAACAAGAAAAGCAAGGTAAAAAGCAAATTTTGAAAACAATTGAGTTTTATATAGCAATAGCCCGCAAAAGACAGTGGATGGTAAGTCATTGTCTTGTGATATTTTCCTCCTTTAAGCCTAATATGTTTCAAAAGTGTCTGTGGGTACCTCCTCCAAAGATACACATGTACCCTTAGAAACATGCGCCCTCCCCCCATGCACATTCACACATGCCACTTCACATGTTCAAATACCATGTGTGCTGCTATCCACGCATTTTCACACACAGCTGCAGTTTTAGCGCTGCTAGGTCAGAAGATTCCCCCAGGTGCTTCTCAGTCTCAGAGGTATTAATTCAAAAGCTGTTTACTTATTAGCAACAACTACAAGAATCCACCATGGCAGAGAAGCTCACATCAGCTGTTAAGGATATAACCCGTCACCAGGCAAATTAGCAATATGGGTGCTGTTTCTCTCTAAACTCTGCTTACACGCAAGCAGCTTGCACTCAGTTAGCCGTTCTTTAACTGGCAGCATTTCTAAGGCTAGATGTTGTTTTCTGCTTTTTTATTGAGAAGTTATCTGAAGGTTATTTGCTCAGGGGTTTTTGGTTTTTCCCCTCTTTGATCTATTCCTTATTTAAAGACTGAAGTATACAGAAGTTTGGAGAAGTTCATTGCTTGCTAATTTTAATTCTTGTAAGAATTTAAGACAGGACACTGCCTGCAGCTTCCTCTGGTCACAGGATACTGCAGCAGATAACAGGTTCAGTGGTAATGAAGGTAGCTGTAATACAGTATGGGAGCTTGGTTCAATCATATTTTTGGACATCTGACTAAAAAAAAAAAAATCATATTTTTTTTCTGAAACCTAAGAGATGACCTGAAATCCACTGGAAATATGTATCAAACTTTGTTCAGTAAAATATCTGTATACATGGAAAAGGATTTATGGGAGAAACGTCTCCAGAACAGAAATAAAGTGATATGTAACAGTACTCATCTATTCCATACCTGGAAAAAAAAGGATTTTTCTGAACTGTGACTTCTGTGTATTAACTCTTTTTAAATCTGTTATGGGAGCTTGATAATCACATCCTTCCTAAATTTGCTTTTGTGAAAAGAGAAGATAGCTAGGTGATCCACTGACAGATTTGCAAATAAATAAAAGTACTTCAACCTTTGCTTATTACTAAAAACTGCAGCAATCTAATGGCTTTCTAATCAAATTCTGGGCTGAAATTCCTGCCACAGAGATTGCAAAGTTTGGCCCAGATTTTCTTGTTAGTCTGTACACCACTGATAGATATATTCACTGTTAGTTTTTGGACCAGGAATAAGGGCCTGATTATAAAGTTTTGCTTAAATTAATTTTGGCATCCAGTTTCATTTATATGTTAACAACCCCTTTTTTTATGTCCCACTCAGATTTTTCTTTCAAATGTTGCAGATTTAAAGCCATACTTTAAAAAAAAMCCCAAAAAACAGCTTGCTTTTTCATCTCTTGCAATACCAGAGTAAATGCATTGCAGCCAAAAGTTTTAAGCTGAAGGAAACTTTCTCTTCTCTGGTTATTTGTCTTCTGAGACTGCAAATGTGTTGATAGAATAACAGCACTGCTTATAAAGATGTACTGTTTTGTAACATGTTTTGCATGTTATGACTTTTAAAAGTGGAGATTAATAGAGCTGAATTCTGAATTGCATTATTTAAGATATGGATAAGATGATTTGGGATAATTCTTTTTTCGTCTTCCACTTTAAGAGATTTATTTTCCTTTGCTGTACTTAAAAATGGCTACAGAGGAATATCAGTATCTTCATACTTGATACAATGTACTAGATAAACATAAATAAAAAGAAAAAGTAAAGTATGTGTTTATTTCATTTTAATACCCTGATTAAAAAGTTAAAAAAACAATGCTGAAACCATTATGTCTTATCTAACCATTCTGTTAATTTATTTCACTGTGTTTGGGGACAGAGAAGTATAGGGTGCAGGGAAGAAGGGTAAAATCTACAGACACTTATTATTAGCTATATGCTGTCCTAGCTATTTTTGTGCCCTTCGATCAGACTTCAGAAACGCCATGGACAAAAGTCTGCAGGATCCAATTTCTTGTGTTCTCTGGCTCCTTTGCAGGTTTGCTGGCTCCTCTTTGCAGATTGATGCTTAATCCATGCCTACATAGCACAAAGGAAGGGCTAGTGAATGTTGTATAGAGGGGAAAAACTCAGTTTCTTAGAGAAACACTGTCTGTCTCTCAGAGGAGTGTGATCTTTATCAGCAGATGTAGGGTTGTTATTCTGCAGGCAAGTATTTCTTGTTGCTGGGAAACAGACCTTGGTGAAATAATAGGTGACAGGTATTAGTGTATGGTTTGGAAAGAGCATTGTGAGGAAGATGCTAGTTGATTTGCTAGTTGAGGAGACTTGCCTTTTTGCATTGTGTCTGTGCCTGACATCAAAAGATAAGCCACAGTTTGGTTTCTTTGCGGGTGATACTTCTTTCCTATAAAGCCATCTGACTCAAACACTCTTTCTGAAGTACCTTCCTTGCCTTTTGGGCTAAACTGGCTGCAAATGATCGATTTCTGTGTTAGGTGAGAGATCTAATTCCTAGTGCCTTTAGTTTGCACATACTAAAACAAACATAAAATTCTCATGTAATATATTGGTTCATCCAGATTAATTTCACAAAGAAGATTTAAGTTGTGGGTAGTTAACCTTGCTGCTTCCTCCCTTCTTCTCCATGCTCCAAGCTTGACTCACCAGATCTTAGAAGACTGCAAGTCATTGGAAATTATATCTCTCAAACTCCAGAGTGTGTTTGCTTTGAATATATTTTTAATTTCTCCAAAGCTTAGGAAATCACATGCAGGCTTCATAGACATTTTTTCCTGTCTGTGAACTGTTTCTGAATATAAGTAATAGGAAACTGCAGTATACATTTTCAGCTTGGTATTTTTCCAGTGCAAAAGGATGAGCCCCTCAGTAAGATTTCAAAATATAAACAAAAAAATAGAGAATTTATTATTTATCATAATAAAACTTCTTTTTCCCTGAAAGTAACTTCTAGACTATACTTTTTTTTTCTTTTTTTTTTTTTTTTTTTTTTTTTAAAAAATCTAAACCACATGAAAGCATGCTTTAAGCATAGGACTCTCTGATGCCATAGGTTTTCATCCCAAAACACATCCATCACATAGTATTAACAGTATTAATTATTAGTATCATTAAATGATAAGGTAGCAAGCTCTAAAACAGCAGTAAAGCTTCTATACTTCTATTTCAGGAAAGGTTTTAATGTGTGATGGTTAAGGACAAAAAGAAAGTGTTTGTCTTTCTACATGAGAATTTTTCCACAGGACATCCCATGCAGCTTGGTTTGGTATCGTTGAAGACATGTGAAAATCAGCAAGTTATGTAAGCCTTAATATGAAAACCTATTCTGAGATGCCCACACATTTCAGATGTAGTATTTAGGAGTTTTAAAAACAAAGTTTTGATTTTTACCCATCTCCATTCAGTAGAAAAGGAGAAAAGAGGGAGACTGTGAGAAGGGAGGGTCTAAGTTTAATTTTGTAAAATCTCTTAAATTTATTTCATAAAACCAAGCCAATGACAGATTACAACTGATGCCTTTTCTATCTAACAGCTCCACATTTCAGGGTGGAGAACTAATATGGAAATTAGACAAATGGTCCTAGTCTGGGGTCTGGTTCATTGTTATTTCTCACTACCTATGTCTAAAAGGGGTTTGAATAGAAGAACTTGAGTAAACAAGTGGTAACTATGGTAAGAAATGACTTAAAAATAAAAATAATACTAGTACAAAAGAAATCCATCACAGTCTACAATGACAACATAAAATTTAATTGCGTCTTTCACTGTAGGATTCCCTGTTCATTCTAGATACGGAACCTGTTTTACAGCTAACCTAAGTGGTAGTCTAACTATGTCATTTTTAAGTGCAATACTTGCCTTGCAGTCAATGCAACTGGATATAACAGCAAGGAATTAGAATTGCATCTCTTAAACACAAGAGCTGGAGAGTGACCAGGAAAGGATGAGGGAGAGAGAGTTCCAGAAACTGGTGCTACATTTGATCCATATTTTTGTCAGACACCTAAGTGGGCCAGATAGGCTCTAAAACTAGTCAGGTCAATAACCTACAGCTAGTTTAAAACCATGGATAATTCATTACCCACATCTCTCTAGTAGTTAAGCATAGCAGAAAGATTACAAGAGAATTTGAATTCCTTACTGTCACTTTCACTTTATGACTTTTAGCTTTGGCCCTACTTTTAAACCTTCCCAATTGGCATGCATGGTGTCCATGCATAAAGCAATTTAATTCGGATTAAACTGGATGCGTGATTACCAGTTGCCTTTCTGCTGAAGTTTCTTCTGTTGATGTGGGGCTGACAATTCCAGTCTCTTACCTAAGTGCCTCCTGTGTTGTGCAAGTAATCTCTTCCGACATACCATCTATTTTAAAGTAATGTCTTCTCATTTTTCATCCTTCTGTTTTGACTCCTGACAAAAGCAAATATTCCCCTGAGAGATGGGAAGGTAGGAGAAAAGGGAGCATCTCAGAAATAGTGGAAACTTCTTTTAAACAGCATGAATTAATCCCATATCACACAATGTAAGTGACATACAATTGCTTGTTGTTATCAGCCATTAAACCTTGAAAGCTGTTGTATGTGAAAAGAGAAAAGCACATAAATAATAGAGATATGCTCTTCAAAGCCCTGGATGCTTGCAAACCTTTTGTGAACTGTATTCTCACTTCCCTAGATGAGGTGCATCACAGCTGTTATACTTCAACTGAGGCAGTGGATTGAAACCCAGATCTTGTGCTTTGATTATGTACTAGCAAATTCATAACTGCAGTATTCATGGTCTCACAAATACTGATGAGTTTGTCTTTGCAATGCCTTTGGAGTTATGGAAACGTGACCTCCAATGTGTGGATAGGAAGCTGGTGCACAGAGAAATGAGAGGACCTCCTGCTGTTGCACAGTGAATCTATAGCAGATTTAGGAAGAGAGGAAGAGTTTCCGAGTCCCTGACCAGGTGTCTTTAGCAAGTGTTGGAGACAAAAGCATGTCTTGAAGTAGGCACGACCAACACAACAACCCTCATCAAGTAACTGCCTGGGGCTTCCCCCAGTCCCACCCCACTGCAGCTCTGTATGAGGTTATCTCCGCTCTTGTACTCTTTACCTGCCTTGTTCCTGTGGTTCATTCTGTAAACGTTTTACACCACAGCTGTTAGAGCAGTGGCATACTTCACCATGATGGAGTTCAGGAATAATGACATAACGCTGTGAATTTTATAAACTCCAAGCAGAGTAGTCAGAAACGCTGCAATCTAAGCTTCCTCATGAATGTATGTCTACGCTGATAGGTATTCCTGTGCTCTGTGGAAGGCCCTTGAGTAATACCACAGTGATGTATCTATCTTACATCCATATGATGTATTCAAACACTTACCCAGCTTGCTTATCCAAGGATTCCTGGAATTTATGGGCTTTGCTCTGATGTTTAATCCCAGATTCCCTTACACCATACAGCATTCCCGAAATCAAGCAGCAAGTACCTTTTCTGAATCGCCTTAAGAGCAGAGGAAATTGCAAAAACCTGCTATGACATCCTGCTTAYGGAGAGGAAAAATACATGTATATGCGATTATTGGTAATCCCAGCTAAAGCCTTCTGATTGTAGGGCAGCCATTCAGACAGGGCCTTGAGAGCTGCTGGAGCTCTTAACCATTCCTGCTAGGACAGACGATGCAAGTAATAGCAAAGCAATCAGACAAAATAGGCTCTGAAACTCATAAAGCAGATGTGGACAATATGATTCATATTACTTACCATTGTAAATGCTATGATGGAATTGCAATGCTTTGCAGATGTGAGACATCTAGGCTTTATCATATACAGTTTTTCTCCTCTGTAATGAATACAGGTCAATTCCTTCACAAGTCAGTATATAAGGAATCTTCCTTGTAATCTTAGTATCTGCCTTTAAATGTGAGGAAACATAGCTTGATTTTTGACAGATTTCAGCAATCATGTCACAGGACATGACGATAGTGTTTTACAGACTGATGTGTATTTGTTCCCACATTTTTCCCTACAGCTGTATTTCTATATGCGAATGCCACACTCCGATTTTAAAAGATGATAAGAACATATTTTTGGCTCTGCATTCTTTTTTGGCTGAACTATACCCTGGGATGAGTGAGTGATAATTTTACTGAAGTCAGAGGCTCTTGCTGATGCATCACCAAGGGTGGTGTCTTGCCATCCAGATTTAATCACACATACGGACTCTATAGGTCAGTAATAAGTAAACATTTTTCTTTTGTGGCTGGCCCCACAAGTCTATTTGATGGAGATTCTTTTTAAAGTGATCCTATTATAAATATTTACCTGACTCAATGTTGTGCTAGTCTTTACAGTAAGATGTACTAAAAAATGTCTTTTTTATAAATCCTGGCTCTGTTGGGCCTAGTGCAATAAATGTCTTGTGTTAAGTTAGCTACTTCTAGAAATTTCTGTTTAATCTCCACCACTGCGTTTTTGCATTTTAGGTTACTTGCGTCTTTTGAAATGGTTTCATTTTTCAATAACTTTCTACTACTTTTTATCTTCATCTTGAACCAGATGGCTATAAAGACAAAAAAGCCTACACAGCAGCTTTTTAGCTAGTAATTAATAAAGTCAGTTCTTCTTTTGCTGCTGCAGTTATACATCAAAAGGAAAACAATTATTGCTAGTGCTTCTTAGAATATCATCAGACCAATGTTTGAACCACAGCCTTTTGCTCCAACTGAGAGGAAATGCAAAAGTGAGATTTACGTTACAGGTAATTTTCCCTATTTCAGGTAATGCACATCTGTGCCGTGTTTGACTTTCAAGATTTTCTTATCAACATAAAGAATAGTTTATTTGTTGTATGTCTATCTGAACTTTTTACACTTCCTCTGTGAGGTGTAAAAGCAATTGCTGCTGTATTCTTAGCTATCAGTATTGCCCAAGAGAGATATTATGATCCTTCCAAGGGCCCTTCTTCATCTAATGTAATCCCCTTGAGGCACTTTAGCAATTAAAATGAGTGACTAGATGCTTTCATGGTTTAATTTATACACTATTCAAACATTACTTAGGCAATGCTTTCATTTGGATAAATTTGCTCGAGCATAATGGAAATTCCCCAGTTTTCCCTTGAAAATTTGAATTCTTCCACAATAATAGTCTCTCCATGCACTTTCTACCYGGTGATTTGCATAGAGTGGGAGAGTCATGCACCTCTACATGTTTGTAATTACACCAGTGATGGGTGAAACTTTAAAGGTCCGGTGTAAAGGACAACTAAAAAAAACCCAAATCCAGATAGCAGGGCTTCACTTAAATTATTCAGATCTTGCAAGTGTACAAAGGTGAGGTTAAATCTCAGGACAATAATCTTCCCTGTACTACCAGCTTTGAGCTAGGCTGATAATATTTTTTTTGCTGTAATTCAACTCCTGCTGTTCACCACAGCCTTTCAGAATTTCTTAGTGAGAACAACAACAGGACTTACTAGGAAGGGTAATCTCTATTAGCAGCACAGCTACTGTAACTATTGATTCAGCCTGTCTCTACAATGTGAAGAACACTGTACATATGCTTAGAAGATAACTAAATACACATTGTTTATATATTAAGTATCCATACTGAGCATATGCTATGAGAATGTATTTCTCTTTGAGCAGGGTATTTGGTCATTCCATCAGTTTACAGAGAAATTGCTTGAATTTTCCAAAGAAATTTTGCAAATTATATTCATATGTCTGTTCTCATATGCCTCTTCCTTTGTCCCCTTAAAAAGGGACTGAAAAGATAAAATAAGTAGTAATCTCTTTTTTGCTTTGGTTCTCTGCAAATGGCAAATCTTCGATTCAAGCATATGTGTATTTTGAATGAAAAATCACTGTATCAAAGACAATACCTTGAACTGAATGTAGTTCCTTGGTGTTGTGCTGCTACAAAGGTAACCCAGATTTTGCAAATGGTTGCTAGAAACGACAAACCAGGAGGCTAGCTGTCAGATCCCATTTCAAAATATAGTTTAGAAATTAAGTGAATCTCTTCCTGTTTGCCTGAAGAGAGAATGCAAACTGAAACCATTGCATATTTTGTGTATGAACTATTTATTCCACATATATTTGCTATGAAAATTATCTATGAAAAAAATAATCCTTAGACTTGCTGAGACTAAACATAATGCATTTCCCAGGACACCTACAGAGGGAATCTGGATTGGCCACAGTAGTAAGGATGAAGAAGCACATCTGTTCTATACGGGAGAGTAAGAGCGTGTGTGAGAGAGAAAGATGCTGCTGGTTTCTTCTGTGTACCTGACTGTGCTCTGTTAATAGATTTTCATTGCGTCTGGAACTTAATGTTCACAACCTGCTAAGCACATCTGCTGCACTTCTAGCCACAGGCTGGCTGTGGTTTAAAGACTGTGGATTGCTGTTTTGTGCTTTTACCTTGAGATCTGGTCTTCATTCCTCTGCGGGATTTTCTTGTCTTAGCAAGAGTAGCTACAAAGAGACAGAGGCTCATGGATGCACACATATGCATGCACACATATGCCGACATGCACAGAGTTGGATACGATAATTACTTTGTAAGTATGATAGGGAACAGAAGGCCCAAATAATTACAAAGTTAAAATGTAGAAACAGGAATTTTAGCAGCCAGGCAAAAGTAAAAGCAAGAAATCCTCACAAAAGCTAAATCTCCTTTTACATGGGATTTAATTCAAATCACAGAATACATTATCTATCTTGGGAATAAGCGCTACCCAAAAAGCACCACAGAATGACACCAGTTAAAATTATCCTTAGCCAGGAAAATATTTTAAGCAAGTTTAAGCAGCATGAACAGGTGACAATTTGTGTGTTTCATGCTGAGATGAAGAGATTTAGGTATAAGCATTTTCCTTGTTTGTGAGCCCCTTTAGGCATAAAAACTCTGGTATCATGATAGAAAACTGGTATTTTAACACATATTTAAACCCCTTACACATTTAAATCACTTTTACAAGTGACTGGTTTTCCCTAAAGCCTTGGGTTCTGGGCTGCACAGTTGGACCTCCCACTAAACACTGCAGGTGAGGTCCTCAGCTGGTGTAAATCACTGTAACTCCCCTCATTTCAGTGAGGGAAAGCATCCAAATTATTGACCTACAGGGATAAGTATCCCAGCTGTCATCTGCTCAAGCTATTTTTGTCAACTAAAGTGTTTTTCAAACTAAGTTTATTTTTAATTAGCGCATTTATGTAGCTATATTCGTCACTGGTGACTGGCTGATTTACACTAGTGGAAGACCTGGCTTGCTGAGAATGTACTTTGCTGCACTGAACACATGGCGGTAACAGCCTGTAACTATCCCTTTGCGGCCCTGATCACATTTTATTTGTGCCGAATTTCCCATAGTGGCTGCTGTTACAAAAGGCCTAAAAGGATTATGGAACATGTGCTTTATTTTTAAATTGTTTTTTATTTTCTTTTGCCTGAAGTTGCCTTTCTGCACTGAAGGACAATCTTCACCTTGTGAATATTTTGTTGAATTAATAGATTTAAAATTTCTTCACATAGATTAGTTTCTCCACTATTATTGAATCTTTTGTTAAAAATGAATTTTGCCTACAGTTATATGGGAATCTTCCAACACTGCATAAAACATGCACAAGGTCTGTGGAAGGGGAGGACAAAAAGAAGACAGACAACAAGCATGAATTCACAGGCATTAATGTTAAAAAGAGATCACATTTAAGTGAATATTGTTGTCCCTTGATGACCTTTTTCTCACTGCCAGCTCTGTTAATGTTTCATTTTCAATATATTTTACCCAGAATCACTGAATTTTGGGGAAAAAAAATAAAGGTTAGATTTAATCTTGGGTTGATTATAGAAGTGAGACCATTCCTCTTAAACAAAACAATGATGAACAGTGAATGTAAAACCCGCCATGATACCAGCTCAATACATCAAAACAATACCTCCTCTGTGTAAAAAATTGAACCCCCATAAGACCAGTGATAAATAGAGGCAGGTGGAAAATATTTATCAAAACATTTTAGCATTTTAGTAAAAGTTTCTTTTTCAGTGTTTGTCCTGGTTTCAGCTGGGATAGAGTTAATTTTCTTCATAGTGGCTGGTATAGTGCTCTGTTTTGGATTTAGTATGAGAATAATGCTGATAACACACTGATGTTTCAGTTGTTGCTAAGCAGTGTTTACACTAGTCAAGGACTTTTCAGCTTCCCATGCTCTGCCAGGTGCACAAAAAGCTGGGAGGGAGCATAGCCAGGACAGCTGACCCCAACTGGCCAAAGGGGTATTCCATACCATATGACATCATGCTCAGTATATGAAGCAGGGGGAAGAAGAAGGAAGGGGGGTGCATTTGGAGTGATCGCGTTTTGTCTTCCCAGGTAACCGTTACATGTGATGGAGCCCTGCTTTCCTGGAGATGGCTGAACATCTGCCTGCTGATGGGAAGGAGTGAATGAATTCCTTGTTTTGCTTTGCTTGCGTGCGCRGCTTTTGCTTTACCGATTAAACTGTCTTTATCTCAACCCACGAGTTTTCTCACTTTTACCCTTCCTATTCTCTCCCCTGTCCCACCGGGGGGAGCAAGTGAGTGGCTGTGTAGGGCTTAGTTGCCAGCTGGGGTTAAACCATGACGCTGTTTTTTATGAGGAAGGAGAAAAAAACTTCAGCATGTTATTCTGTATCACTTTATTAAAGTTATCGGAAGGAGAGGGATGTTAAAATTTGATCATTCTTAMTGAAAGACATTTTTATCCAAAACCAGTCTTTCAAAGTCTGAAAAAATATGAAAATGTAATAAAACTTATGCCCTATTTTTAACAATCTTTCATATAAAAATGCTTGGCAATATTCCTATAATTCTAATGAAAAGTTGCAGAGGACAGAGGAAAGGTATAAAACAGCAGCAATGCAGATCCAAATGACTAGATGATGAATTACTTTTACCTTCTGTGAATTAGGGCTTTTCTTGCCAGAATCTGCCAGTCATAATGACAAGGGTATTTGGGTAATTTTTCCAGCTGTAGTAATCTGTGATTCAGCAAAGCACCTAACCTCATGCTGAACTGGACCAAAATTTTGTTGCAAAGGCATTTAAACACAGGATTTTGGACTTTGCTGAATCTGAGCCATAGAGAACACAACCAAAACCAAAGTCTTGTTTTATGTGCTGCAATTTGGGCTTGAATTTTATGGGAAGTTTCTGGTTTCTAACATACTGGAAATTCTCTGGTAGGCTTTTAATGAAAGAAAATCTCCAAAATAATTCTAAAAACTTTATTATGTAGAAAAGTTGAATGGAACAATTATTTCAGTTGCCTGCATGTTTAATTTGCTTTATTTTCAGGTTAAATTCAGCTTCATCTTGACATTTTAACCTTTCAGTATACCAGAGATTTTTGTGTGAACAATTTCTAATTACAGTATGAAATTTGCCAGCTTGAGGTTAGTGTTTCAGAGTCTGGAAGAAACATTGGGATCACTCAATATTTGCATGGGTTGTTGTTTGCTTTAGGACTTCCAGATGGTTGTGGTTTTTTTTCCTTTCCTTCCTTAAAGCTATTATGATGAAATGGTGTTAGAAATTAAACAATCTTTTGTCACATTCATAGCCAGGAGACACGCCATTATAACCCATGGGAAAACTGCATCCTTCACAGCTGGAGAAGCTTTTAGTCTGTCTGCTTTTTACTCAGTCATGCTAGAAATGGACACAAAACTTCTTACTCATCCACAGCATAGTAGCGCTCAGATAATCTTTTCTTGAAAGCAAAATACTCAAATGCAAATTTTGCTGTAAGAAATACTATCTGCAGAGGATTCTACAACCACAGAATCACAATATACACAGGCAAGACTCTAGCTGGTCCTTGATTTGTAAAGAAAGCAAGTGAATATGACCTTCACAGTGCTGTTCTGGTCTCTGCCTTCATACCTAATAGGCTTAACAAAGAAGAAACATCATCAGATTTATTATACAAGATTTATCTTCTTAAATCGGATACAGAATAGAAATGCATTGTGATTACTAGACCAAAATAAAAGGTGACAGGGAAAACAAAACAAAACAAAAAAGAAAAAGTTCAAGTGAATGACTATATTTTAACAACTATAATTAAACTTGAATGAAAATTAGGCTAAGTACTTATGCCTAGCATTTGAAGCGTGGTGTCTATGCTGTGCTGGGGCCATTGCAAGACTCTGCAATTTAGTCGAGGGTCATGGACTGCTGGCACTACTAGGTTACTAACCTTGGACCTGAGCATTTTCTTTCTTTAGCCTGTTTAGAATCATAGAATCATAGAATGGTTTGGGTTGGAAGGGATCTTAAAGGTCATCTAGTTCCAACCCCCTGCCATGGGCAGGGATACCTTCCACTTGATCAGGTTGCTCAAAGCCTTATCCAACCTGGCCTTGAACACTTCCACGGAGGGGGCATCCACAACTTCCCTGGGCAACTTGTGCCAGTGCCTCACCACCTTCATAGTGAGGAATTTCTTCCTAACGCTTCAATTAATCTACCCTCTTTCAGTTTAAAACCATTACCCCTTGTCCTATCACTACACTCCCTGATAAAGTCCCTCCCCATCGTTCCTGTAGGCCCCTTTTAGGTACTGGAAGGCTGCTATAAGGCCTCCCCAGAGCCTTCTCTTCTCCAGGCTAAACAACCCCAACTCTCTCACCCTGTCCTCATAGGGGAGGTGCTCCAGCCCCCTGATCATCTTCATGGTCCTCCTCTGGACCTGCTCTAGCAGGTCCATGTCTTTCTTGTACTGGGGACTCCAGAGCTGGACACAATACTCCAGGTGGGGTCTCACCAGAGCAGAGTAGAGGGGCAGAATCCCCTCCCTCCACCTGCTGGACACACGTCTTTTGATGCAGCCCAGGATACGATCAGCTTTCTGGGCCGCAAGCACACATTGCCGGCTCATGTCCAGCTTTTCATCCAGCAGTATCCGCAAGTCCTTCTTGGCAGGGGTGTTCTCAATCCACTTACCACCCAGCCTGTATCCATCTTTGGGATTGCTCCAGCCCAGGTGCAGCACCTTACACTTGACCTTGTTGAACTTTACGAGGTTCGCACAGGCTTACCTCTTGAGCCTGTCAGGGTCCTTATGGCATCCCTCCCTAAGGCGTGTCAACCACACCACTCAGCTTGGTGTTGTCTGTAAACTTGCTGAGGGTGCACTCAATCACACTGTCCATGTCCCCAACAAAAATGTTAGATAATATTCGTCCCAGTATGGACCCCTGAGGGATACCACTCATCACTGGTCTCCACCCGGACATCGAGCTGTTGACCGCAACTCTTTGAGTGTGACCATCCAGCCAATTCCTTATCCACCGAGTGGTCCACTCATCAAATCCGTGTCTCTCCATTTTAGAAACAAAAATGTTGTGCAGGACAGTATCAAATGCTTTGCACAAGTCCAGGTAGATGATGTCAGTTGCTCTTCCCTTATCCACCAATGCTGTAACCCCGTCGTAGAAGGCCACCAAATTTGTCAGGCACGATTTGCCCTTAGTGAAGCCATGTTGGCTGTGACCAATCAGTTCTCTGTTCTCCGTGTGCCTTAGCATAGTTTACAGGAGGATCTGCTCCATAATCTTGCTGGGCACAGAGGTGAGGCTGAATGGCCGGTAGTTCCCCGGGTCTTCTTTTCTTCCCTTTTTAAAAATAGGGGTTATGCTTCCCCTTTTCCAGTCACTGGGAACATCACCAGTCTGCCATGACTTTTCAAATATGATGGATAATGGCTTAGCAACTTCATCTGCCAGTTCCCTCAGATGCATCTCACCACGTCCCATGGACTTGTGCACATTCAGGTTCCCTAGATGGTCTCGAACCTGATCTTCTCCTACAGTGGGCCGTACTTCATTCTCCCAGTCCCTGCCTTTGAATTCTGTGAATTGGGTGGCTAGAGCGCTTGCTCATGAAGACAGAGGCAAAAAAGTTGTTGAGTACCTCAGCCTTCTCCATGTCGGCTGTAGCCAGATCTCCCATTTCGCTCATTGGGGGAGGTACAGTTTCTTTCATCTTCCTTTGTTGTCCTATGTACCTGAAGAAACGCTTCTTGTTATTTTGCACATCCCTAGCCAAGTTGAGCTCCAGCTGTGCCTTGGCTTTCCTGATCCCCTCCCTGCACTCTCTTGCCATATCCCTATAATCTCCCCAGGATGTATATCCCTGCCTGCACTGCTTATGCATTTTTGGTTTTGTGTTTTAGTTTGGCTAAGAGGTCTTGACTTAGCCAAGCTGGCCTCCTACCTCCCCTGCCCAACTTCTTGCACATTGGGATTGAGAGCTCTTGTGGCCTAAGAAAAATGTCTTTAAATATCTCCCAGCTCTCATTCGCTCCTTTGCCTCTGAGGGCAGTTTCCCAACAGATCCCACGCACTAGCGCCCTAAACAGCCAAAAGTTTGCTGAGATTTGGGGTCCTGACTCTACTTTTTACCTGTCCTGTACCCCTCAAGATTGAGAATTCCGCCAGGGCATGATCACTGCAGCCCAGGCTACCTCCAGTCTTGACCTTTCTAATAAGTTCTTCCACATTAGTGAGCAGCAGGTCCAGCAGTGCCTCTCCTCTGGTCGGGCTTTCCATCACCTGTACTAGGAAGTTGTCCTCACCACAGTCCAGTAGTTTCGTGGACTGCTTGTAGTCTTCTATGCCGCTTTTCCAGCAGATTTCTGAGTGGTTGAAGTCCCCTATCAGAATCAGGGCCTGCAAGTGTGATGCCTCCTGCAGTTGAAGAAAGAACTCTTCATCAACCTCCTCTTTTTGATCGGGTGGCCTTTAGTAGACATGAACCACGAAGTTTCCTTTGTTGGCTTGGTCTCTAATTTTTGTTCTTGACCTGTGCATTGCTGTTCTTCAAAGATAGCTCTGTGCAATCAATCAAATTTTTGACATAGAGAGCAACTCCCCCACCTCTCTTTCCTTGCCTGTCCCTTCTGAACAGTTTATAGCCGTCAATCACAGCACTCCAATCATGCAATTAATCTGACCAAGTTTCTGTGATAACAATCAGGTCATAGTTTTCCATCTGGGCAGCAGCTACCAGCTCCTCCTGTTTGTTTCCCATGCTGTGTGCATTGGTATAAAGGCACATCAGCTGGGCTAGTGGCCACATCCCCTTTTTAGAGGAGCTCACCCTAATTCCCTTGAGGCAATTCACAGGCATTTCTCTGTTGCTTCCTAATGTTTCGGCAGCCCCTGGCTCTTCTTGAGTGTTTAGAACTCCATCCCTTTCCCCCACTAAATCTAGTTTAAAGCTCTGTTTATAAGTCCAGCCAGCTTATTGCCCTGGACACTCTTGCCCCACTTGGTCAGTTGAGCCCCATCAGCTGCCAACAGGCCCAGTTTCTATGCCCAAGATCATAGAAGCCGAGACCTTGAACATGACACCAGCTATGCAGCCAGTCATTCACCTATGCAATTTGTTTCCTTTTTCTCAAATGCCCTTCTCCGACTGGGAGAATAGAGGAGAACACCACCTGAGCTCCCAATCCCTATAACATCATTCCAAGGGACTTAAAGTCTCTTTGATATTTCTGAGTCACCTTGTGTCCTGGTTTCGGCTGGGATAGAGTTAATTTTCTTCCTAGTGCTGTGTTTTGGATTTAGTATGAAAAGAATGTTGATAAGACACTGATGTTTTTAGTTGTTGCTAAGTAGTCTGCTAGTCAAGGRCTTTTCAGCTTCCCATGCTCTGCCAGGTGCACAAGAAGCTGGGAGG